>JAMPIV010009623.1:752500-787500 GCA_024509875.1 Oreohelix idahoensis
TTCGCTAGCAGAAATGGACCCTTTTTAAGAAAATCAGCCCAAATCAAGGGGGTCACACGTGTCTATGGACAGGCAGGCGTTCAGCAAACCAGACGAATTTAAAACAAAAAAAGAAAGAAAAATAGGTAACTTGATTGAAGTACGTCGCACAAGAAAAACGAAGTTTATTTTCAAAGGGTTCAGGACTGGGCACGCAGGCCAGTCTGACCTTCTGCCCTTCCTTTCTCTCATCTTTTATACTGAATTCATTTATTCTCACATGCATTTTGCAAATTAATTTCAAGGAATTCAACGTTGTAAAAGTAAAATAATAGCATTTTCAGTATCTAATTATAATCAAGACATAAAATATGTTGAAAAGTACAAACTAATTCTTCTTCTTCTTCTTTGATCCTTAGCCGCCGACCGTCAAAGCAGTCAGTGGCCATCACGCCTGGTGGCGTCTTGTAGGGTAGCAACAAATTGCTTCCACCTTGTTCGGTCGGCGGGCATCCTTCGTACAATGCCCTAATTCTGATTCATTCTTTGCATCTCAGCTAATTACGTCGATAAAATGACAGAACTTATTGGAAATCTATCTTCACCAACCAACACAAATAAGGGGCAAGTAGTAATCAAAACAACATTAGACCGACTTATGGTAGAGCAATGAGAAGATACAATTAAAATTAGAAACTTTAATAAATAAGAAAAAACATTTTCAAACACATGGGGATCAATAATTACATGACAAACAACAAACAAATTTACATAAAAAAGCACACTGTGCTGAAAAATAGAATATAAAACATAAATTAGAGTTAAAATGTGGACTTAAACTAAGAATTTTCTGATTCCATTTGGTCACGCAGAGCAAAGGGAAGACACTGAGGCTAATTTGCGATTCGGGTAAGAGAAATCTTTGAAGAAGGCAGCCCGTCATGCTCTTCATTGGTGGTTTGTGCAACAATTTACTTGACACGACGGCATTGCAAGTCTAAATACAAACTTCCTTTAGTCGCTTTTTCGGCTATGTTTGGTGGGAGAGGAGTTAGTCTGTACATTTGTTTCTGTTTTCAGAGACCATGTTAATTACAAAACAATTACACTGAATTACACAATTTGGTTTTTCAACTAAAAGATCTAAATAAGGGTATTTCCTAACTGCTCATACCTCTTACAACTAGGTATTTAGTATCACCATGACTCAATTTGGTTTTTCAACTAAAAGATCTAAATAAGGGTATTCCTTACAGCTCATACCTCTCAGAACTTGGTAGTCAGTATCGCCATGCCTCTTCAGCGTTCTAAGGTGCTTATGCCTTTAATAAATGTGTGTTAAACCTGCCTGTCCTAAGCTATTTGTTCAAGGTCTTACCGTGTCTTCTTTGTCTCGTCATATCTGTCCTAAGAATTCCCGTCTCAACGCTGTTTCCGGATTCCCTCTACACCTCTTACACTAGAGATTTCAGAAATAAAGTACTGCCTTGAAATTCTACTAACAGTGTCTGAATTCAATGTTAGTTAACAATGAAATTATTTTCAAAACGGTCTTACATTAACACGTGAAAATTGTTTACATCTGACATGCTGTCCCTTCGTCATTTTGGCTAGACACTGGACTAAAATCGATACCCTGTTTTGTAATTCTTCCACTGAATAACTAATCAATAAATAATTCAATCAATAAATCAATACGATTTAGCTAACCAAGAGTATAAGGCCTTCAACAAACGTATGCCCAATCCTCCTGTGACGTGCCATCAGCTCAACGTCTTTTCATGTCTTCCTGACAATTATCATTTCTGTATCGAGTTCTCTTCTCCGAGTGTTCTTCGGTCTACCTCGCTTACCCTCGGGGCTGCAGAAATAAGACTGCCGGGTAATGCTATCAACAGGATTGCTCAAATGTTTGTCCAGTCCAGCATCTTCTCGTTTCTTGCAAGTAAGTAATTCTTCTGTTGAATAGGCTCATGCCAAAACACACGTTATGCGATGACATAGTCATAGTATTTGTCAAAAATGAAGAAAGATCGAACTACTTATATAATACAGTACATAAAATTAAGAATAAAACTCGCGGTTTATATAAAATTCTATGACTACTCTTAATAATGTGAAGACCATAAGGTCTTTTTATTTGCGCAAATGCTCTAATATAACCGACGGATCTTATGTTAGGTTAATTTTTTTTTCTGCTTCATGTATACTGCAGTAACCGAACATTCCTACTTCCAATTTCAGAATAAGGTCACGCTAACCCACTCTTGAAATGCTTTTTTAAATTTTTGTGTACGTGGCTGCACTGTTGCAATGGTAATTTTCCCAGGATTTATTAATGGATGTATTAATAAATGTGAGATACACAAATAAAATAATTACGAGCGAATACAATTATTGAATTTTGATATTTGGTCCCCAAAAAAATTAAATAAATAAATCAAAGCTGTTTTATTTGTTCCAGGGAAAGTTGCAGGAAATTAAGTTTAAAGTTTCATCTGTTAAATAGAAAAAATTTGTCTTCAGAGGATAAATCTTGGGCTAAATGTGACTGTGTGTATGTGTGCATGATAAAGAGGAAAAAAGCGACAGAACTTGTCTCGCAAAATATGACGTTTGAAATCGTGGACACGGTAAATAAACTAAAAAACTACTAGAATATATGTATCTCTTTAAGATAAACTGAACTATTAATCCCCATATTACCAATTTTCTTATGATGAAACGTTTATAACCAGCAATAAAACAATCCCACCAGTTTTTCGATGAAATATGGAAAAGGCGAGAATTGAACTATGAAACATAAATAGAACATCCAATAAAAGAACACTCATACCTTTGCATTTTTTTTCATGGTTACTGACTACTGACTTTAAACCAGGATGACTACAAAGTTCCAATGAAGTTATAATGGAATGAAAATTAATGAATTGACCACAGGAGAAATAAAACCGTCATACGGACATACAGCAGAAAGAGCACTTCATAATTAATTGCTGTCATTTGTGGCCGTTTGGCTGCTCGTATGTTAGAGTTTGCCCTGTGTAGTTCTAGGAAGTTCCTGTACGTGAGGCTGGCAACTTTATATTGTCAAATTAATTGCTATAGAAACCATTACTGCGAGAGCATGTAAATGCTTAGTGCAGGCTTCCTGAAAGGGGACCAGCTGCAGTGGTAGCTCCTTGATCCGACAGGAGGGCAAATGCAAATGATTATATATATATATATATATGTGTGTGTGTGTGTGTGTGTATACACGCAAATACATATAAATATATATAAATATGAGGGAATATATTGTATTTATATATTTATATGATGAGATGAATCTGACTGTGCCGCAACATTTTACTTTTATATTAGTATTGGTCCGTTATGATAGTAATGAAAAGTAGGGCTAATCCCATCTCATCAACAGTGATTACCTGCGATCTAATTCTGATCTCCACCAACATCCCTCTCCAACACGGGGATAGAATATGGGGGATATCTATCTTCTCTCATGTTCGTCAATTTTCAGCACATTTTTTCCATTTTACTGTCTGCACCAAAGGACAGTCACTGTAGAAATTACTATAAGATCAGCGAATTATTTCAATTTAATGATCTGAAGGAGGATGGTGTCGTTGTCTGGATCTAGTAGCTCTGTGTTTGTAATGTAATATATTTTGTTTGAATATATTTTTTTTTCCAGTGTCATTAAAGAACAAAACAACATAAAAAAGAAACAACCTCTGTACAGGTATATTTTTAGGATTTTAGGAAAGATTGCTTTTTTACCCCATAGTTATGTTCGTGGTGATAAAAGTGTAAGAACATCAAAAGAAAATGAAAAAGTAGGAGAAAACAAAATAAACTGAAATAAACAAAAATATAGAATTGAAAAATGTCTTATCTTTTCTCGTTGTTTTAAATTAAAGACAAGAATGGAAAAAAACCCATACGTGAATTAATGGAAAAATAATATGTATTTAAAAAAAATGTTCTTCTACTGAGAAATTCAAATCCTAACGACTTAAAGAAACATACCGTCCCCCAGTCACCGCCGCTGAGTTTGTGCTATAATGTGATAATCACCGCCGCTGAGTTTGTGCTATAATGTGATAGTCATCTTTTTCGTTTTCGCTCATTATGGAACATGGGACCACTATTGTTGCAAGACCCCTTGCAAAACGCCTGCAACGAGCACTCAAAAGCTCTTGCACATAAATTTGATCTTTTGGGTTCTTCATATGCGCCAGAGTTTCACATTTTTCAACGCGTCATAGAAAAAGACAAAAAAAAAAAAGTCCGAAAAGTTATTTTAAAGAAGAAATGCGGTGTCTTTTGTTCTTGTTATTGTTTGCGTTGGCTCGACCATATCTCACTCTTACAGGCTCGTCTTTTTTGAGCGTATTTACGTTGTTTCGTAGTTTACAGCTGACCTGTCATATCTGCGCCTTTCGGCCCGATGCATCCGATTTCAGCTCGCAATTTTTACGGGTATTATTTCCCTGCCACCCCACGCCTATATGTGATGCTTTACCTCATATCCATATAAAGGCAGATGACTGCGCAAGTGCACGTCGTCTGAGTTGACATGCAACTCTGCCCCGTACTGAGAGGCCCCCCCCTCCCTTTCCGGGGAAACCATACACAGCCCTGTGAAGCAACGTTCGCCGAGACAAGTACATGTAGTGTCTTTCTTTTAAAAAGTTTCCTTCTAGATTAGAACCAAAGCTATTAATGAGTCAACTTTCATCTCTCTAGCTTATCAAAAAGCGGGTTACAATTTGTGGCCATGCGTAGACACATGTATGATCGTATATATATATATATATATATATATATATATATATATATATATATATATATAGATATATATATATATATATATATATATATATATATATATATATATATATATATATATATATATATATATATATATATATATATATATATATATATATATATATATATATATATGGAATGAAATTTCTTTGTATTTTTTCTTCTATCCTCCGACTTTGTCTATGTTACAGCTAGGATAAACTAATGTCCACGTATTAAGGATGTTTTTTTTCTTCAGGATAATAGTGATACTAAATATATATCCAAATCAAGCTAAGAGCCAGGCCTCTTCCGACCTCGTTATAAAGAATAGTGACCTCTTAGAATCTATGGTATTGTAAAGAAGTAATTAGCGGGTGTAAAGTACTGAACACAGCGCTAAAGAGTTAACGAGTTCGCCTGAGTTGTTTTGACTGAGAGCGAGATTCAGTTTAAGTCCGTGGGAGGAATTCAAGCGGTGAACAGGAAGGAGAGGATAGTGAGATTTTTTTGGGGGATGGATTTTTTTGACCTGGTACTGGACAGATGGATTTTTATGAGCTGGTACAAGACAGATGGATTTTTTGAGCTTGTACGGGACAGTGTAGTGCGGTAGCGTGAACTGTGTTTTTGGAATTGTAATTGAATCGTAACTGATGGTTTGAGACAAGGGATTCCGGCCAGTTGTTAGTGCTTGTGGTTGACGTCATACACCATTGTTATAACTGCATTAGAATAGCTAAGATTTATCCAAATTATACTGATTGAAATACACAGCAGTATGAGACTGTATACACAATTTTGTTCATTGATTATTGTCAAACGTCCCCGTACATGTTATCTGTGGATGAAGTCACAAGCCCACTAAATACTCCCTAGACAGATGTCACTAGACCCGTGACAGCTATCATCATCATTAATATCATTGCTATTATTAACACTATTATCATAAATATCATTACTATTATTAACACTATCTTCGTCAATATCATTACTATTATTAACACTATCATCATCAATATAATTACTATTATTAACACTATATGCATCAATATCATTGCTACTATTAACACTATCATCATCAATATCATTACTATTAACACTATCATCATTAATATCATTACTATTATTAACACTATCTTCATCAATATCATTACTATTATTAACACTATCATCATCAATATCATTACTATTAACACTATCATCATTAATATCATTATTATTATTAACACTATCATCATCAATATCATTATTATTATTAACACTATCATCATCAATATCATTACTATTATTAACACTATCATCATTTCCCTTTGCGCTCCTTATAGAGCATGGTGCTACTACTGTAGCTCGTCCGCTTGCAGGCAGCCTGCACCAAGTATTCACATGCTTGTGTATCAATGGTTTATGTAGCAAGTTCTGTTACACTAGTGTAAAAGCCCGTCATAAGACGGGAACTAAATTCAAAAGCACCAATACCTAACAGCAATTTTACTTATTGAAAAGTATTTAAAAACACCACTGTGCATCACCACAGTTCTATAAATATTTTTGTGCACACCGTCATTTGCGCACTTTTCTTTGTCGATTGTTACTATTTTCGGGAGAGTACATATAAGGGAAACAATACAATTAATGCCTAACTTTCAACCAAAGTTGCATCCCTTAGCGTTAGTGACAGAAAAAGCTGGGATTTTATATTCTGTTACATGATGAGGTTGTAAATCTCATGCACGACTTCATATTACAACCTTTTGTACGTCATGCCTGAGGGTACAGTAGTCCTGTTCTTTCTTCGTCCCATCAGAGACCCCCCGGAAACTGCATAATCATTATATACATCATTATATACATCATTATATACATCATTATATACATCATTCAATTTTCCAGGCTGGCAGATGTGAAGATGGCAAAGGGAATTACTGGGCCATTCATCCAGCCAATATTCAAGACTTCATGCGTGGCGACTTTCGCCAAAGAAGGCGATCAAGGAGAAGGGGGAGGAAGAAAGACTGTGACCTTGGCATGTATCATGTCTCTAACGGTTATTTACAATCTTCCGGATCGTCCTTGACTCCAGGAATGACCTTTAACCCGGCAGCGTTAAGTTCTATATACTCACCATACACAGAAGCGGAGAGAAGGTGAGGGTTAATAATATATTCTTTTTGTTTCCTAATTCTACTTCCGCCTTCAATGTGTATGTGTGTGTTTTTTATTTTATTTTCATGGATTATAATGTGAATCAACCACGTATAGTTGTTGTTGTTGTTGTTGTTTAACTAGGGCTGCTGAGCTTCTCGCTCTTTAACAGTCAATAACAAGTTGAAGACTCCTTGGTATTATCTACACTGTAGATATTGGCTTTTCTTGTGGCATTCCTGCCATTCCGAAAAGTGTTGAGTTGAAGTCTGTCGCGAGAGACGAGTAAGTCTGCAATTAAATTCCTAAAAACTAATGGTAATATTTTGTCGGTAAATTTCTCACTGAATGAGAAGGCAGTCGGTTGTCTATACTCACTGTTGGCACAGACAATCGTTGGTCAACAGTCATGGGACATCCACCAATTTTACAAGGAATGTTGACATAACAATAGACAACGCTCGGCGTGAGCCCTTTTAAACGCAACAACATTCACCTGAAATGTTTTCACAAACACGCGGACATTACATCAACAGACTATTAGGAGGAAAGCAACGGACGTCGCGGGTGTGTTTACACAAAGCCAGTAATACCCAAGTATTATTTTGGTTAGTAATAGAACATAATGTGCAGTCGGCGACAGAAGGCCAAGTAATTTTACAATGCGTCTGGTGGTCAGTCGTTCAGACAAAATAACATTTGATTAACGGCGACGCAGTGTCTGAGCCAGGGACAACATGAAAGCAGTATGAATACGAAATTATAACGAGAAGAACAACACTGTACGTGCCCCAAAAGACGAACGCAGACAAGTTGTCTCGGATAAGCAAAATATGAGAGCGACCATAGCAAAATAATACAGGAAATTTTACACAGTTTGAGGACGGAATGTCTGACTTTAGGAAAACAAACGAAATTTCACATGACACAGGAAGCGAACCCGAAAAATCGCCCTAGGCGATCCAGACGATATATAACCCAACTATATTCATGGCTTGGCATTGGTAAGAGAAACCATTCCGCCAACCAAGACTTGGGGTTCTAGATTTCACGAGAAAGAATCAAGACATTGTGTCAGTGAAATTCGTATAGGGACACCAAGGTTAGTGTAATATATTTTGTACTTTATCATTATTATGTCTTAACTTCATTCAGATAATATATACATATTTTCCATAAATATAACACTGTAAATACCAGTCACGTTTATTATAATATTATATTTCACACTAATAAGTACTGGTTGCAATAAACGCCATGCAGAGAATGATTATATTTATAAGATTGCACAGTTTCCAGTAACTATAACGAAGTAAATACAAGACACTTTTATTTTGCCTCTTACATTACATGTTAAACGTGCAGTAAACACCGCACAGCCCTTTCTTATAGTGATAAGATTTCACATACAAGACACTACAGGCGTAGCATAGTTTACGGGATACTTACAAAGGGTTCATTATTTTATCCATCACAGTGGTAGAGACAGGGACCATTTGAGATACTCATCCTTAGTCTACTACGTGGTTGGCGTTAATCACAGGACAAGCTTTAGAGTAGGGCCGACCGAGATACTGCGACGACACGCATCTCACACGTAATTAACGGCAACAACCTACCAATACTCCACGGGGGTCAGAAAGGAATTTACCAGGCGGTGAAGGGTCTTTCTATCATCGACTACCCACCCAAAAAGAAAGCAGAAAATACCCAGAAGGATTGCTGCATTTCTAAATAGCTGTCCACGTGAAATTTAATGATCTGAAGTGGCAGTCGCCAACGGATGATTTTTACAACAAGTGCCTTTGAGAAATTTAATGATCTGAAGTGGCAGTCGCCAACGGATGATTTTTTACAACAAGTGCCTTTGAGAAACTATGATCAAAAGCTGCAAGAGCAGACGGGAGATTTTGTAACCCCAGTGCCTACCAAATTTATCGAGATCCTAAATTACATGCAGTAATGGACAGATTCTCCCTGTACAATTGATGCACCAACAAATACGAATATACAACATATTTCCATCATCGTCACCACATAAGCAAAATACCAAGACAACAAAAGGACATCTGCATAACAGACGAAGTCTCACCCGCCTAACATTGTGTTCAACCTCACCCATGAATAAGACACCTCGGACGCTCGGGACAATGTCAACACAGGCATTGTGAAAGACAAAAATACAAGCCGTGGACACCTGGCGAAATCGAGTGAACCGTCCAATGTTATTGTAGGCAGACAAAGACTTGTCCATTGTGTTCAAACAACCAGAGTTTATTGACAGTTAGCAAGAGACCAAGAAACACAAGATATCCTTTTTGTTAGTATTTAGGAGTTACTTAAATTCATCATCAGCACATAGGGTAGACTTTAGATTCATTTGTGTATTTTGCATTAACTAATATCTTTCTTCACAGGGATAGTTAATGTTATTTCTAGTTGCATTTGTATCAGTGTAATTGAATGTTGTTATATTTCAGAACATTAATAAATGTTGTAGTTGTGTTTACCAACACACGTTATCACATATATAGAGAAGGAACGAAAGTGTGCGAAAGAGACATACTGTTCTTCTTCTCTTTCTCTTCTGTTCACTCAGTGTAATAGGGGAGTGGGGGCTCGTTAGTACATAGAGGGGGAGATAGAGTGGTAGGAGGTATATGTCACGAGATCCAGAATCACTGGGGCTATATGCTGGGAATTCATCCCAAAGTCTTATATTCACCTTCTCCACTCCTGCTGCTCATCTTCAACCGGGTGCCAGGCAAATCTGAGCCATTGACAAAGCCGGCACCTCACAGATAACTCTCTTTGGTTACCCTCACAGGGGTAACTTTGTGACATAATTGTGGGCTGCAGTCCGGAATATACCTTGGGACTTGCCCTAGACTAAAACATTAAATAATTCTTTTTTGCAAATTTTGTATAAACCTATTCACTGTCTTCTATACTGTTCCTTATTCTACTTAGGTAGAGGGAAAGAACACAGAATAGAGTATTAGATAACTAGATATTCATATTAGATATTAAGATTAGATATTCATAGTATATTAAGAAAGACATTGACACATGTTAGAAGATTACACCGTATTAATTTATATGCACTTTATTACTGCATCTGGTTACCAATATTGATTTGTTGTCATCATTATAAATTTACCTGGATTTTTGGTAGTACCACGTGGGACTCGATCAAAAGGCATTGTTGAAGTCGGACGCTTTGAACGAGCGACCCGACATTGTGTATTCCTTTTGTTCACAAGTGGACAATAGCGACTAAGCCACTGAGACGAAACATTTTAGTATTGTTTTCTTGGTAGGCAGGCAGTTGATAGTCAGAAATATTTGACTGGTATTCTTAGCAAGCCTTAGAATTGTATTGCCAAGGTTTTCTTTACTATTGTCATTTACCTGTACGGCTGTAAAGGTTATAGCGAAGCATACGGGAAATTTGTTTTGGTTCTCCCTTTGGCCAAGGGCACAAATTTTTTCTTCGCCCTATATTTTTTTTCTCTCACATAATTTTGAGTAGCGATAGGCAGATTGAATTCTAGCTTGATCATGGCAGATTTGATGCAAATTCGCGCTGCGATTATCCAGGAAGCAACTAGTTTAAAACTAGAAAAAGGAGAACTTATGGAATATGTGGAAAAAATGTTAACGGCGCACAAAGAAGAGAGAAAAGACAAACTTGCAGAGCAAGAGAGAAAAGATAAACTAGCAGCAGAAGTAGAGCAAAGAAGATTGACATTAGCAGCGGAGAAGGAGGAGAGAGAAGCCAAGAAATTAGAAGCTGAGAGAGAGAGAGAGGCCGAGTATAGGAGATTCAAGGCAGAGTTAGAGAGAAATAAGGCAGAGAGAGAGCACGAACTTCGGATGAAGAGGTTGCTTAAAGCATTTGAACTATCCACAAGAGTTGAACCAGAAATATGTATTTCGGCCCATGAAGTGGCAGACGAGCTATCATATCGCCTAGAGGACACACCATCTTCGCCTTGCATTACGACATATGCAAAGAAATCTGCAGGAGAAACTGATTACGAGAAGGGCGCAGTTGACCGGTATCAGGGGAAGAAAGACAACTTGCTTTGCAATCCACATAGACAGGAAACTCAACACAACTCCTTTTCTCAGAACCAGAGGCAAGGGGAAAAATGGTGCCGGTATTGTCGCATGAAAAATCACTACACCAGTGAGTGCCGAAACCGCCCTCCTCTCCATCGCTTGGCGTATATAGAAACCCGAACAATGAAGGACAAAGAGTCCCGGAGAAAAGAGGGGGGAAAATCACACCCGGCGGTAGTTAATTCAATGGATTCCAGACACCGATGCAGAGATAACGGAAAGTTATTAAAAGGCACAGAAGAACCCACTCTAATTGCGAGCGGTACCTTCGATGGATCTTGCAAGGGGACTTCGAATAAAACAATTTCACCTGGCATCACAGGGAAGAAGAAAACAGGCACTTGTCTCCTGACATCAGGAGAACAATTATTACCTTACTCCACCGGCCCTTCTACGTGGAAAGAAGCGACCGGACAGGAACGGGCATTCGCTATTATCCACGGAAATAGACAGTTGCACACATCGCCTAAGTCTGCCTTTATCCAAGACGAGGAAAAGTCAGATCCTACCACTTTTAAAACTTACGGAGAGAAATGTGTGCCTTTAGAAGGTATAACAACACATACGATTATCGGGACAGGGTGGACGACGGACACGGAGGCACCCCCCGACTCTCTTCAAAAGGAGGTAGAAGAGGATTATGAGGAGAAAAGTGTGGTAGAGCCGGCGGGGATACAGCAGCTCAACACCCATGGGACTCCGATTCTATATGTAGGCGAGACAAAAACTAAGCGGATAGAGAGAAGGAAAGACACCAGGCGACACAAGAGGAAACAGCTTGGTGTACGCGCTTTATGCAAGGCACAGCGCAGATGCGCGAAATTTACAACACACTGTACCCGATATAAATGGACAGATGGGTTGCACCGTATCTTGAATTATGACCATTCCACGGGCAAGATACACAAGATACGTAATAAGGACAAACAAGGGCCAACTTTGATCCGTCGTCGGATTCAAAGATTGGTTAGCAGAAGAAAGAAGTGGGGAAACATTTTTTATTTCGACAGAGCGAAGAAAGACACACTGAGAGTTAGTGTCAATAAGAATGGACCACTCAAAAGAAAGAAGAGGTTTAAACCTGGCAACGAATATTACAAGGACCCTAATGCAAAGGGGCGGAAAAGGAAAAGTGATATTGTAGGGACGGCGACTAGCGCCCGGATTCCCTCGGAACACAACGTTGTCAATAGAGAAAGAGCGGAAGAGGTATTCGATTCCAGGCTGGAATTCGATTCGAAAATCAGTTCAAGACTGGTTAGATCAGAACAGTTGACTGATGGAACTGTGGAAATTCAGGTCACAGGTAACGGCGATCCTCCAATGATGGCGGCTATCGCCCGGACTCCCATTGAAGGCAGGTATGTCAAGGGAGAACTACGAACGGCAGTTTTAAATGATCATACATACGAAGTCATTTTAGGTTACAAATATGTGAGTTTAGGAGACACTCGTCAATCAAGAGTCACAGCTGCAGTGCAGACAAGTGACCAAGCGAAGGAGAAGAGACAAGGAGACGAGGTTCACTTCCATCCGCAAGAGCTGGGACAAGCTCAAATGAACGATAAATCGGTAGAACCGTGTTTTAAGAAGAGACTGAAGGGAGACAATCCACCAGAACCAGGAGACTGCTTTAAACAGCAAGGACAACTCCTTAGGAAAGTAGAAAAGCGCGGATATGAGTATAAGCAACTGGTAGTACCAGCACGATATAGATTTTATATCTTAGGTATGGGACATGCTAGTGAATCTAGTGGTCAGGTCAGACAATACATCACTACGCAAAGAATCACCCACCATTATTATTGGCAGGGAATCGCAAGGGACATGGATCAATTTATCAGATCAGGTCCTGAATGCCAGAGAGGGGCATCAAATCATGGGAAAAGTGAGGAAGCCACTGTTAAGGGAAACAGACTACGTATGAAGAAGAGGAGGCGTCAACATGACGGAGAATATAATACGACTGGTCCTAAGTGTGAGCTAGAGATAGCATATGTTTTACTGTTTATGCATAGCAAACAGAACAGGTTACAGATTGGATGGTACGGGCCATACACAATGGTCGAGAAGGCATCTCGAACCAATGATAAGATTCCAATGGAGAATCAGCTGGAAATATATAATATTATTCTGCTAAAGAGATACTTAGCCAGACACATAACTGAAGCGGCCAACTTCAGGACACGAGCAGCCACAAAGCATTTGAATAAAGGAAATCCGAACTCAGCACTGCAGCCCAATGCGGCTAGACAGTCAGCTGCAGGTGTGCAGAAAATCACAACCCACTCTACGAACGTAGTCGAGCAGGGGCGACAACTCTTGACTACGGTCACGATATTGAAACAGGAAAGGGAGCAGCTCTTTATAGCTGATGCAGGAGATGCAACTGAGGAAGATTGCGAGAAGAATGATTTGGACGAGGAGAAGGAGGAATGGAAAGAGGAAGATGAAGTGGAGAGTAATAAGGAGAAGATAACCACCGCCGACAATAGGGAATGTAAATTGCATCCTGACTCGCAGGAGTCTTCGCAAGCTAAGACTTGGTGCGGGGGACATCTGTCGCGAGAGACGAGTAAGTCTGCAATTAAATTCCTAAAAACTAATGGTAATATTTTGTCGGTAAATTTCTCACTGAATGAGAAGGCAGTCGGTTGTCTATACTCACTGTTGGCACAGACAATCGTTGGTCAACAGTCATGGGACATCCACCAATTTTACAAGGAATGTTGACATAACAATAGACAACGCTCGGCGTGAGCCCTTTTAAACGCAACAACATTCACCTGAAATGTTTTCACAAACACGCGGACATTACATCAACAGACTATTAGGAGGAAAGCAACGGACGTCGCGGGTGTGTTTACACAAAGCCAGTAATACCCAAGTATTATTTTGGTTAGTAATAGAACATAATGTGCAGTCGGCGACAGAAGGCCAAGTAATTTTACAATGCGTCTGGTGGTCAGTCGTTCAGACAAAATAACATTTGATTAACGGCGACGCAGTGTCTGAGCCAGGGACAACATGAAAGCAGTATGAATACGAAATTATAACGAGAAGAACAACACTGTACGTGCCCCAAAAGACGAACGCAGACAAGTTGTCTCGGATAAGCAAAATATGAGAGCGACCATAGCAAAATAATACAGGAAATTTTACACAGTTTGAGGACGGAATGTCTGACTTTAGGAAAACAAACGAAATTTCACATGACACAGGAAGCGAACCCGAAAAATCGCCCTAGGCGATCCAGACGATATATAACCCAACTATATTCATGGCTTGGCATTGGTAAGAGAAACCATTCCGCCAACCAAGACTTGGGGTTCTAGATTTCACGAGAAAGAATCAAGACATTGTGTCAGTGAAATTCGTATAGGGACACCAAGGTTAGTGTAATATATTTTGTACTTTATCATTATTATGTCTTAACTTCATTCAGATAATATATACATATTTTCCATAAATATAACACTGTAAATACCAGTCACGTTTATTATAATATTATATTTCACACTAATAAGTACTGGTTGCAATAAACGCCATGCAGAGAATGATTATATTTATAAGATTGCACAGTTTCCAGTAACTATAACGAAGTAAATACAAGACACTTTTATTTTGCCTCTTACATTACATGTTAAACGTGCAGTAAACACCGCACAGCCCTTTCTTATAGTGATAAGATTTCACATACAAGACACTACAGGCGTAGCATAGTTTACGGGATACTTACAAAGGGTTCATTATTTTATCCATCACAGTGGTAGAGACAGGGACCATTTGAGATACTCATCCTTAGTCTACTACGTGGTTGGCGTTAATCACAGGACAAGCTTTAGAGTAGGGCCGACCGAGATACTGCGACGACACGCATCTCACACGTAATTAACGGCAACAACCTACCAATACTCCACGGGGGTCAGAAAGGAATTTACCAGGCGGTGAAGGGTCTTTCTATCATCGACTACCCACCCAAAAAGAAAGCAGAAAATACCCAGAAGGATTGCTGCATTTCTAAATAGCTGTCCACGTGAAATTTAATGATCTGAAGTGGCAGTCGCCAACGGATGATTTTTACAACAAGTGCCTTTGAGAAATTTAATGATCTGAAGTGGCAGTCGCCAACGGATGATTTTTTACAACAAGTGCCTTTGAGAAACTATGATCAAAAGCTGCAAGAGCAGACGGGAGATTTTGTAACCCCAGTGCCTACCAAATTTATCGAGATCCTAAATTACATGCAGTAATGGACAGATTCTCCCTGTACAATTGATGCACCAACAAATACGAATATACAACATATTTCCATCATCGTCACCACATAAGCAAAATACCAAGACAACAAAAGGACATCTGCATAACAGACGAAGTCTCACCCGCCTAACATTGTGTTCAACCTCACCCATGAATAAGACACCTCGGACGCTCGGGACAATGTCAACACAGGCATTGTGAAAGACAAAAATACAAGCCGTGGACACCTGGCGAAATCGAGTGAACCGTCCAATGTTATTGTAGGCAGACAAAGACTTGTCCATTGTGTTCAAACAACCAGAGTTTATTGACAGTTAGCAAGAGACCAAGAAACACAAGATATCCTTTTTGTTAGTATTTAGGAGTTACTTAAATTCATCATCAGCACATAGGGTAGACTTTAGATTCATTTGTGTATTTTGCATTAACTAATACCTTTCTTCACAGGGATAGTTAATGTTATTTCTAGTTGCATTTGTATCAGTGTAATTGAATGTTGTTATATTTCAGAACATTAATAAATGTTGTAGTTGTGTTTACCAACACACGTTATCACATATATAGAGAAGGAACGAAAGTGTGCGAAAGAGACATACTGTTCTTCTTCTCTTTCTCTTCTGTTCACTCAGTGTAATAGGGGAGTGGGGGCTCGTTAGTATATAGAGGGGGAGATAGAGTGGTAGGAGGTATATGTCACGAGATCCAGAATCACTGGGGCTATATGCTGGGAATTCATCCCAAAGTCTTATATTCACCTTCTCCACTCCTGCTGCTCATCTTCAACCGGGTGCCAGGCAAATCTGAGCCATTGACAAAGCCGGCACCTCACAGATAACTCTCTTTGGTTACCCTCACAGGGGTAACTTTGTGACAAAGTCATGAGCTCCAGTTTCTCCAGCTTGGCTTGCATATAAAAGATCGTCATATCTGGTCCCAAGCTAAAAGTAAGAAATGCGTGGCATACTGTGCGTTCCCCGCCATCCAACTGGGCTCTCCAACCATGCAGAGCTAAAGTACTGGTTCTAGGCTCTCCCAAGGAATTGTCACATCCTGCACAGAGCCACTTCATCAGTGCTCCGATCTCCTCCTTTAGATCACACAAGGAGGATCTCAGCGCAGTGCACGAACTCCGTAGCACCAGCGAGAATCCCAATGTGTGTATATACTGTATAGGAATCACACATTCTATAAATATTTTTGTGGTCGGTAGGTTTCCTAATTTTTAAATTTTGCCAAAGCAGCGGCCTTATGGCCTACTCTTTACGATTTTTTGTGTCCTCCCTAGAATAGCTACCATCCTGCACAAAGGCACTCGAGGCAAACAGAAATGTTGTTAACAAGAAGATTGTAACACCCCCCAGAAAAAATACCATGGACAGCCAAAAAGAGTAATGAGGATGTCCTGATAGAGGCCAATGCGCAAAGGAAACTTATTCCACAAGTTAGAAAGAAGCAATCCACTTTTTTGGGGCATGTTATGAGAAGAGGAAAGCTGGGTATAGAACTTTTTTGGGGTCCCACGGCCGCCCCACCCCCCCCGCCCCCCCGCACCAGGTCAAAAACGGACCCCAATATCGTACGCCCGAGTGGCGAGATAAACAGTAATCGATTGAAGGAAAAAAGACAGATACGGTGTAGGGGAAGACAAAGAGAGTAAATACTGGACAGTTTGACATCGTGGCATGGAAAAAAGTCAACAGCAGAATTGTTACAGGGGAAAACCGTCAGCACTGGAGACAGGAGGTTGTGTAGCCTCGAGCAACAGACATGATCTCCTGACCCCCCCCCCCCATTACCCCCCATGGTGCCCCACTAGGCATGGTACTGAAGAAGTGAAGAGAGAATACGATATATTTATAGTGTATAATAATATAATATAATATTACATTATATTATATTATATATATCATATTGAACAAGTATGCCCATCAAAACAATAACAGGAACAGCATTAAAAACCAACGCCTTAAAAGATGTCAGACTTGGGGGGGATATATGCTGATTTATACAGCAAGTTGGGCAGTCGGAGAAAAGTGTGGATTCCTCCGTGAAATCTCTTACTCCCTGTGGCACCAACTAGCAATTTTTGAATTCTGAACGAAGTTACTTAAATACCCTTTTGGAAGGTTTTGATGGATTTGAATCTTTTAATTTGTATCAAAGTGCCTAATTAATCTATGTCATTTTTCCCAAGCTTTTCCCACGGGAAATCATCCAAGGGAAACTTTACCCAAGTAGTCATTTGACCGATATTTTTTTGTAAGTTTTTTCTATCCAAGGGAAGGCTTTCATAACTGTTCATGTCGCGTAAAAGTCATCACTCGATACATTTGTATTTGTTTGTACACGACATTTTACTAATTATTATTCCACTTATTATTATTAAAATAAACTAACAAACCTACAATTAGCTGTATCTAGATGCCACTTAAAAATGCAAATGACTGTTATCTGACTCATACGCCTATGAGTCAGCTTGCATTAAAAATGAAAGTGTCATGAAATCCTCTGTTTACCAGTTGGGCAGCCGAGGCGCTCTATAACAGCATTACCATAGGATTTCATATTATTAAAACGTTCTTGTGTCTTATTTACGACACTGCATTATCCTTAGATTTCCTAAAGCTGTTGATCTCTCATTACTCTTCTGTGCTGTCTTTCCTGTTTCTCTTCATTTGGCAATGAAAGCAAAATTTAAATATTATCCTTGTTTAATTTATATTTCAAGAGCATACCGACTTGATGAAGCTCTTCTGAGGCAAAGTGTTAACAACCCATTTGTGAAGTGGTACCAACAAGGGGTCACAACCCCCGGCTACGGAGTCTCCACATCTCCTCCTGCCTGCGGTACAGGGATATATCCTAACCCCTCCCCTCTACAGTGGCCGCAGGCGTATGCTGAAAGCAGCACTCAGGCTATGTACCCAGCTCTCAGCTCCACCTTCTCTAGATAGGTAAGCTGTAGTTTTTGTCCTTTTTTTTGTCACTTGCTGATCAGTGTTGCCAGCTTAGCTAATTTGTAGCTAGATCTGACGATTTTTTGTTGTTGCCTTGGTGAGCTACAAAAATGACATGTTGGAGAATTGAAGAAAGGCGAATGAGGAGAAATTTGAATAATTAATTAACAGCTGTTTTATCACAACATGTTTTGTAAATGTGCAGATATCTTTTAAAATCTTGCTTTAGTACGTATTAAAATAAAACAGACAAAGAAAATTCAAAAACAAACTTTTATAACTCCGTCTCCAAATCATTATTTAAGGGGGATCGACTTCGGGGACTAAATCGAATGAGTTACTGCCAATACAACGGACTCCATTCATTTATCTACTGCAAATATAAATATAAAATGTAAGTACTTATTCATAGTTATTCGAAATATACATATTGAAAATTCCCGAAATTGTCAACAACAAAAAAGTTATATTAAAAAAAAATAAATAAATAAATTCTGAAACACTCGCCACGAAGCGATGCTAAGAAATTCACATTATTTCACTGGGTGTGCAATTTGATTTCCACACCACAATGCGCGGCTTTCTCATAATTTTCCGAAAATGCGCCTTGAAAAGATTGCAAGTTGGTGGGAATCGGTTACGAACGGGACACAAAGAAAATTAGGCGGTTGAATAATTTGGAACTGGATGCAGAAACGGTCAATCCAGTCAGCCGGTTTCTATAATTTTAATACGTTCCACTGTCATATGTCTTTCCGGAAGTCAGTCTAGTCTTTCTATGTGCCATCCGTCTTTCAAGAAATCCATCTGTCTTTTGTCCTAATCGTCAATGGTCTAACCCTGTAGCAAAGATAGGAAACTATGTAGCCGTGCGTGCTGATGATGATGATGATTGTGTATAGTGGTATTCGTCTCACTGCCCTAAACAGTAGGCCGCTTTAGGTGATGATGCTAGATTGCTTCTTATTAACTTAGACGATACAACAGTGTATGACTAACAGATGGTTGATGGTTTAACATCTGAGGTGAACATACTTCATGCCAACAGCAGTGAACAGTAATTGCGACTTTATTTACATGAAGATCAAAAGATTTGAAAATAGGGACGTGCCCAACCTTCCATCTGAGGCTGGTAAACTTTATATAGCAAACTTCCATAGGCAATTATTAAACATCGTTCTTACTCAATTTTCCATATATTATCTGTTCACCGTCACTGTTTCTGTATTGAATAGTGTCTCCAGTAGTCAAGCTGGTTATAACTTGAGAACCACTGTTGTCACTAAGTTACTTGTCATAGCATTTATCTCAGTACTCACTGTTACCAAATCTTCTTCTTCTTTGACCCTTAGCCGCCGACCGTCAAAGCAGTCAGTGGCCATCACGCCTGGTGGCGTCTTGTAGGACAACAACAAATTGATTTCACTTTGCTCAGTCGGTGGCCATCCTTCGTACAGTGCCCCAACTCTGGTTCATTCTTTGCATCTCAGCCTCCACAGTCCTCCGCCAAGTTGTTTTTGGTCGGCCTCTCTTTCGTTTTCCTTCAGGGGTCCATAGCATAGCTGTTCTTGTGATGGCATCGGGGTCTCTTCTGAGGACGTGGCCAACCCAGCTCCAGCGTCTGCCAGCTATGATGGTGTGCATGTCCTCTTGCTTGCTCCGAGTAAGCAGATCTTGGTTGGTGATGGTATTCGGCCAAAAGATTCGGAGAATTTTTTTAGGCATGTTGTGTAAAAAGAGGACAATTTCGACATTTCCTTCTCTGTAACTCTCCAGCATTCCGCACCATACAACTCTATCGCTGCTGTACTGTTATCTTCCTGAACTTTTATTTACGTGTCTTAGTGAGAGTTACTTGGAGTTTCTTTAGATAGACTGGTCTACTACCAGGGATGACTATTTCTACCAAGGTCTCATTATTTTAACAGTTTATCCTGTTGGCGAGACTTAACCTACCTGGTCTGGCCTTCTTGGAAAAAAACTGTGCATTCTCGAAAAATGAAACACTGTCTCACTTGACCACAGAATAAAATAATGCACTATTATCTATAATAGTGACGTACAAGCGATTAAAAGGCTAGACAATAGTTTTAACATTCTGTCATCGCAGAAGCAACAAACTCGTTGGCATATTGTCCGTTTTGCCCCTCTTCTAATATCACTTGCCACTTCAAACTTTAACACAAGCAACTTGCATCCTAACGCTATTCAGACCTCACTGACTAAATATTGTACCAAGATTTTCCACGATAACTTTACACGAACTTTTTAGCACAAAACAGTTCACTCGCAGTATGAACTTCCCGTGCGTGTAATTTACTAACGCGTAGTTCAACTCACTTAAGAAAAACAAAACTTCGAACCTGTCAGTACTTTATCCCTCAAGGGACATAAAAACACTACTGTTAATGGATAGTCACCCTTTGATAATAAGTCAATTTTTTTATCCGAACCAGCGGCACTTGGGCTTTCAGCCCTTCGGCTCAATGACATAACAAGTTTCATGGCATTGCGAGGCTGGGGAGCCTATGGACTTTCTTTCCAACTCGGTCAGGAGCTTCGCTCCTTCCCATCCACAGAGGGGTTGTGCTCAGGAGCCGCTCGGTTTTTTCCAGTCCCCTGGTCAAAGGCACTACTTCAAATGTCTTCACCAGGTCACGAATTAATCCAGTCCAAGTCCCGGTCGAAGACACTGCTTCCAATGTTCTCGCAAGGGCGCGAACCTGGATCACCCGATCGCCAGCGCAGTGTGGTAACCATTACGCCAGCGCGGCTCCCCATAATAAGTCTTTTGGTCATGGATTTTTCCGCTCTTAAGTTACCTTAAATAGTCTGTTCATTTCCCCTGTGCAAATTTATGAAACCGGATGTTCGAACACAAGCACTACGTTGACCCCTATTTTGAATTATCGCCCTTAGCTACAAGTATTATAAGTCGTAGCTTATCTCCCTTTCAGTTACATACAATAGTCTGTCACTTGGCGTTATGAAAATTTATAAAACCGGAATTCTGACACATACAACTATACAGAACGCTAAAACAGAAGCTAATCTATCATCAGAAGTTTTGACAGTCAGACAAGCGTTTCGACCCCTTTGTCTTCTTTACACTCTAAGGACACATATACTGCTAATACTTACGTAATTATTGTTAATTCAAAAGAGGTTGATCTTTACTTGGATATTTGCCAGTGCGGAGCTTCTCAAATTTGTTCTAACCCGTTATTCTCTTTCGCAGCCGTAGAAATTTAATTTATTTGCCCCCATGGCAAACAGTATCTGTTGCGACCACCACCCATATGCATGGAGGCATATCTGGAGTCATTATTATATGACCACCAGCTATGCACAATGCTACAATAAATGTACGTGGAAGTGAACCTATGTCTGTGAGGCTAATTAAATCCTCATTGACTCCTGACATCATCCACACACTTCCAGGGATTCTCCCTGTGGTGAAACTTGTTGAGAACCCAACATTGCACACTAGGATTGGAGAAATCACTTGCGCCCCAGGCATAATTCTTTGGCTTTGACTTGGTTGACTGCATGCAGAAGGATCTCACTGCGGACCTAGTGATAGGCAGGGGAAGATGAGAAGTGGCTCTGTCCAGGACGTGACAATTCTTTGGGAGAGCCGAGAATCGGATTACAGTGTTTTAGCTCTGCATAGTTGGAGAGCCCCCTTGGATGGCGGGGAATGCACAGTATGCCAATCACTTCTTACTCCTCGATTGGGACCAGATGTGACGATCCTTTAAATGCAAGCCAAGCTTGATAAACTGGAGCTCACGATTTCAACTCAACTCGTTTCAGAATTGCAGAAAAGCCACAGGAAAAGCCTAGATCTACAGTGTAGTTAATGACAAGGAGTCTTCAACTTGGTATTGGCTGCTAAAATGAGCGAGAAGCTCAGAAGCCCTAGTTAAACAACAACAACAACCACCACCAATCTAACAAAATATGGACGAGAAGATCTACCCTTGTTTGTCGATTCGTCTCTCCCTGCTTATGGCGCTACTGCTTCTTCCATATCTACGGCTCTGGATGTGTGAATGTAGGCGTTTATAAGATTAAGAACGCCAAAAGGAATTGTGACATGCCTGAAACTTAACACGAAACAAATCATATTAATTTTAGCTTAATAACAAAAAGCACATCCAGGGAGACGGAACAACACACGGAAAAGAGAACTGGAGCAAAAATGAAAATTATGATGGAGACGAGACACGACACGACACGACAACGACACGACAACGACACGACAACGACACGACACGACAACGACACGACAACGACACGACACGACACGACACGACATTGAGCTGACGTCACGGGACAAGACGACTGTATGAGTGTGTTGGAGGTTGTGCTCTGTGATGAACTGAAGGGTACTGGAGGTTGTGCTCTGTGATGAACTGAAGGGTACTGGAGGTTGTGCTCTGTGATGAACTGAAGGGTACTGGAGGTTGTGCTCTGTGATGAACTGAAGGGTACTGGAGGTTGTGCTCTGTGATGAACTGAAGGGTACTGGAGGTTGTGCTCTGTGATGAACTAAAGGGCACTGAATGATTGAAATGAAGTGTCCAGTAAATGCTTTCATCTGTTTCTCAAATGACCAGACCCTCGTCCCAAGTCAATAAATTAAAAAAAAACACCGAAAGATAAATTATTAATACTGTATTATCAATGCTCAACATTCCTCCTCTTCTTCGACTTCGTTCTAATAATTTAATTCATCGCGGGTAGAGTAGTCTTTATCATCACTTCTGTTCTTTGTAGACATTCTCATTAGTTCCCTCTTTTGGTGCTTCTTGTAGACATATTCCCACTGAAGTAACTTCTGCCCAGGTGGAGCGGGCACATCTCGGGGGGCTCCAATACGAAATAGATCCCGAAAAGTAGATGTCGGAAGGGATTATCAACTTAATGTATATCCTTCAAATTTCCTTTGTTCCTGTGTTTAAACGTCATAGAATGTCCTAGTTTCTGGAGACAGAAATGAAAGAGATACAGAAGACATGAAAAGATCATCAGCGGACTGTACAGCATAGGAAGAGCTGGCACTAATTTCTTAAAGTACTTTGCTTCTTTGGGAGCTGAATGGTACTGAAGATGATAATGGTGATGGTGATGATGGTGATGATAATAATGATGGTGGTGATGGTGATGATGGTGATGATAATAATGATGGTGATGATGGTGATGATGGTGATGATGAAGATGATGGTGATTGTCGTAAATTTATTTTGAGAAAAGTCTTAGAAATAGTGGTCCCGTTTAGAGTGAAGAATGATGGTGAAGGCTCTGTGATAATAAGGGTTTTGAAGTAAATAGTTGATTCACAGAGTGCTGGGGAGAGTAAGGACAGACTCTTTTACGACAATCTTTTCTCTCAATCTACTCCTTAAACTCTCCTGGCTAAACAATTATTTGCCAGTTTCCAAACACACATGCGCTCACACCAATTCGGTGCTTCAAACACACGGACACTACGTGAATACAAACTATGGTAAACAAATTTGGGTAATTTGGGCTTGGGTCTTCCAACACAGTAAGAAACGTTTTTATGATGTTTATTTATCATTTAAATCAAAATCACATTATTTATCAGATTACAGAAAATTATCATAGATACAGAAAATACAAATAAAAAAATGGGGGGGGGGGGGTTTATGAGGAGGAGTATCCAATCTGCCCTTCCCGCTTGTATTAACAAAGAAAGATCCAGTCCAAAAGACAGGGGGGTATACCAGAGATAGATAATTTAAGCCAACAGTAAATTTATTACTCTGATAAGAAGTGTTACAATATTAAGTATGGGGGGGGGGGGGGGTAGGAAACAGGTCCTATTACTTTCTCAAACAATGTTTTCCCTTGACTAAGCAGAGTTAAGGGAGGGGAAATAACCAAAGTTAAGAAATCCCACTTAAAAGAGCAAATACAATGAATACGGTAAAAATATTACCTGGTAGAACCAATTATAAGGTTTACAAAATAAATCTCATTCATTCATGCACGCTCGTGATGGCCAACACTCAGTTTCTCACACACACTTACCGATCGTGGAATCTGGCACTCCATAGAAAAATTTACAACAGCAATTAAACACTTGACAAATGGAATTGTCTTTTTTTTTTCTTCGAATTCCAGCCCCAGATTAGCGAGTTTGGCTTGTAGCAAATAGTCTCGTAATCGCTGGATGATGAAGCATTCGTGTTTCTGTTGGTTTTAGGTAAAGTTTCTAAGGGATGGCACAGTCATAGATAGGGGGGTGAGATCAGTGTGGTCTCATGTATTTTCACCGCTAATGGTAGAAAACTTCTCAAGGCGTGATGACAACAACTGACTGGTGAGGTATGGTTTACTTCGAGGGTTTTTAAAATCCAATGAAGAAAATATGCACCGTCAGTGTTCGGAAGATTTCTATTTTCTTTCGCAGTAGAGCGGTAAAATAATACAAATATAGCTCTGGCAATGTTCTTCTCCAGTTAATCTTAATTTAATTGATGGCGTGTAAAAATTGTTCTTGGGTTGGCTTTTCTTCTGATAATTTTAGATAGCGGAATCCCAACAGGATCGCCACAAGATTAAAATTTAAACAGTCTCATCAAATTCTGGAGGGTTTTAAGAACCGAGTCTGAAGGACTCTATACAATGTTTTTTGCTGGGACGAAAGATATGAAAGATAGAAAACATGTAATTCATACCGAAAAATCAAATAACATTCTAAAGCGCGATAAATTTACCGTTAAGACTATTATATACACTCGCGTATTTAATTATATATATTAAGAAACACTTCGCGAGTCTAATGGTTAAACCAGACATCTATATATAGAACTTAACTTAATTAATTAGTTATACATTCTTTCGCGACTTTAAAAGAACATTTAAGCATTTCAGCATCTATTATCTTTGGAAATAATGTAATAGATATATCCTTAAATTTACCACTGGAACTTTTGACATGGGTTTAATTTAATAGATTTAAATCACCACAAAATCCAGTGAAATAAAATGAATGAACTAGACCACTGATCACTAGAAACTAATATATATTATACCGTTTAGCACAGAATAGAATTCACTGCAATATAGCCAAAAATCCAGGGAAAATCTAACAAGATTTTACTATAGCTAGTGCTTCTGTAAATCTCTGGCAAACGAGTGATAAAATTGCATTCTTCAGGGTCTCTATATATATGAAATGGAATGACAGATCCGGGGGGGGGGGGGGGGGGGGGGACAAGTTAGAATTTCACACCTTTTAAGAACTCAGCGAAAATTCGAGGTTCTATGCCGCCCGTCCCCCGTGATTATTCAATTCTCTGGCCGCTTCGTCTTTCCTGTTCGTTAGGTCTTTCGAGCGATTCCAGCGCTCTCCTCTGGTTCACACTGCCATGTTACCTAGCGGCAGGAAACTTCATCGTCCGCTCTGAGGTCGTCATTGTCTCCGATCGTGTGCCGCTTTCTTCGTTTGATTTAGGCAACGCCTTTAAGGCAGGTACGAAAGAAATGTGTAGCGAAATGCTTGCTTATGATCGCTCTAGAGGTTTCAGTAGGCGTGGCTTTACCTCCCCTTTAGACAAAGCAATGTCCAGAATGCACAGAAGATAAACTGTCTCCATATTAATTAGCGAACGTGGTGGCGAGTCCATTCTGCTCTGATTCATATTAATGAGCCCAGATGGAGTTCCACGTTTCTGTTGTGCATTGCTAATGAGCCCAGGTGGTGAGAATTCCCGTTGACGGTAAAATTACAACAATATTCGGGGGTTCTGATGCTACGAGGGTTCTACCATATCATCTAATACTTCAGGGTCAGCTGAGTTTCATCGTCACAGTGATGATGGTAATGATGGTGATGATGGTGATGATGGTAATGTTGGTGATGAAGGTGATGATG
Source organism: Oreohelix idahoensis (assembly GCA_024509875.1). Lineage (NCBI taxonomy): Eukaryota > Metazoa > Mollusca > Gastropoda > Stylommatophora > Oreohelicidae > Oreohelix > Oreohelix idahoensis. Next base: position 778,688 of record JAMPIV010009623.1, read on the forward strand.
GAGATGATGGTGATGATGATAATGATGGTGATGATGGTAATAATGGTGATGATGGTGATGATGGTAATGACGGTGATGATGTTGATGATGGTGATGATGATAATGATGGTGATGATGGTAATGATGGTAATTATGGTAATAATGTTCATGATGGTAATGATGGTGATGATGGTGATGATGGTGATGATGATGATAATGGTGATGATGATGATGGTGATAATGGTGATGATGGTGGTGATGATGCTGATGATGGTGATGGTGATGATGATGATGATGATGGTGATGATAGTGATGATGATGATGATAGTGATGATGGTGATGATAGTGATGATGATGATAGTGATAGTGATGATGGTGATGGTAGTGATGATGGTGATGATAGTGATGATGGTGATGATAGTGATGGTGATGATGATGGTGATAGTGATGATGGTGATGATAGTGATAATGGTGATGGTAGTGATGATGATGATGATAGTGATGGTGATGATGATAGTGATGATGGTGATGGCAGTGATGATGGTGATGATAGTGATGATGATGATGATGATGATAGTGATGATGGTGATGATGGTGATGATGATAGTGAGGATGATGACGATGGTGATGATGGTGATGATAGTGATGATGATGATGATGATGATAGTGATGATGATGACGATGGTGATGATGGTGATAATAGTGATGATGATGATGATGATGATGGTGATGATGATGACGAAGGTGATGATGGTGATGATGATGGTGATGATGATGGTGATGATGATGATGATGATGATGATGATGATGAAGTAAGTAGTTATATTTGTTATACAGACTTGCCGTATGTTGATTATAGTTTTATGGTGGGAGTGGCTAAGAGGACACCAGATCAACCACTTTAAATACCTTGGAGCTGTCATAGACCGGAATGGAGGCATCAGAGAAAGGTTGGCTACCCGAAGAGCAGCAGCTGAGAGACTTTTTCAAGTCATACATCGAGGATTCCTCACCAAAAGAGAAGTTGGTAAGAAGACGAAGATGGCTGTATACCGCTCCACCTATGTCCCAGTCTTGACGTATGGATGCGAGTCATGAGCAATGACTACAACCTACAAAAGCCAGATCCTAACCTCAGAAATGAGGTATCTGAGGAAGGTGGTTGAAGTAACAAGAAGAGAAATAGTCCGCAAACAGACGATACGCCAAGGCCTAAAAATCCAAACCCTGCAGACCCAAGTAGAACAGTCCCAACTGAGATGGTTTGGCCATGTCTGCAGAATGGGACAAGATCGGCTACCACGACAAGCATGGGAAACTAAGAGCCAGGGATCCGGACCTCCAGGACGACCCAAAGTCCGCTGGGTGGACAACATTAGACAATCTTTGAAGGACAGAGGACTAGAATGGAACCAAGCCAGGAGGAAGACAGCCGATAGAATAGTATGGCGCTCTCTCTTACAAATTTCTACACCCCACGGTAGAAAAGGAACAAATAAGTAAGTAAGTAAGTGGCTAAGAGGTATGTCGTCCACCTCGTATTCGAAAGGTACCGGGTTCGATTCCCAGTACAGGGAATATGATTTATGGAAATGTTTTTTCAGAAACAGTGGTCCTAATGATGTCGTATTCCCCCCTGGACTCCTGGGTAGTGAAATCGGATGCCTAGCCTTCTCGGATAAGGGCAAAAATATAGGAAGTCCGGTGTGCAAGTTGCGCACGTTAAAAATCCCACAGCAGTTGGAAATCGTAAACAGTAGGCCATAAAGCCGCCTGCACTGGCAACAAATTAAAAATTAGAAACCTAACCACCACAAAAACATTTATAGAATGTGTGATTCCTATACACACACATTGGGATTCTGGCCGGTGCTACGGAGCTCGTGCACAGTGCTGATATCCTCCTTGCGTGGTCTAAAGGAGAAGATCGGAGCATTGATGGAGTTGTCCGTGTGCAATGAAGATAGTCCTAAAAAAAATTATTATAGTTGTTGAGCCCCATTATTTAAGGATTGCCCCACTTAATTTGCCCCCGGGGGCCCTTTACATTGTAGTTACACAACTGCATATTCCTTTTGCTGTCCGTCGATCTTCTTCGCGGTCACTAGGTTCACCCATTCCAGATCTAAGCAAGCAAACATTAAAACACACGCACAGACATACACGTGTGTTCTATACAGAGTGTCATCTTCAAATTATCTCCGCTTACTACAAACCGCTCTAAAAGAGACGAAGCCACGGCTTAAATTTAAGAGAACAACATTGCCCTTGACATGATGAGCAGTTTTCACAGCCGCACAACTGGTCCACAGACTAAGCAAACAATCGCCGGCCAGGGGACGATATTTTTAGCAATCATACTCAGATTAAATTAAAGACAGACAACCCTTGCTATCATGGAGACTGACTGAAAGGCAAACATGGAGTTACGTGGATGGTATTAAGCCTGTTGGAGCAGCGTTTGTTGATGCTTTTATCCAGAGGTTTCCTAGTATCTCAGCGGGACCAGGCAAAATTAAGAGTTCTTTGAGCATTAAGTGGCAGTCATTATCTTTAGTTATTAGATAATGAGTGACGTCAGACTGTGTTGACTAAAACACTTCTGGTCATTAGATATTGAGTGACGTCAAACTTTGTTGACTAAAACACTTCTGGTCATTAGATATTGAGTGACGTCAAACTTTGTTGACTAAAACACTTCTGGTCATTAGATATTGAGTGACGTCAAACTTTGTTGACTAAAACACTTCTGGTCATTAGATATTGATGATGACCTGGTCCACCGTCGTCATAGGTCGATCCCTCAAATGCCTTCCAAACACTGTTTCATCCAGGGGTCGTTTTTATATGGGTCCTTATTGCCATGGTATTTGGGACGCATCAGCAGACTTCCTCTGGGTCCTCCAGGGTATGCTCAACATCCTTCTGTAGCATTCGAATATGTGATCTATTTTTACAAGTATTGAGAGTCTCGAAACCGTATGTTGCCCTTAGAAATATTGATGTTATCATGTTGAATAAAACTTGGATTTTCTTTGCCTTCCTCTTCTCCGTTTACCTTGAGTGTTCTTTTTAAATTTCCTGGAGGATCGTTTTCGAAATTCGAATGTCATGGACGAGTTACATGACGTCCTTTGTTGACTGAAACACTTCTGGTCATTAGATATTGAGTGACGTCAAACTTTGTTGACTAAAAAGTCATTAGGTTCTGAGTGTCAAACTTTGTTGACTAAAACACTTCTGGCATTAGATATTTAGTCTTCAAACTCTCTTGACTAAAACACTTCTGGTGTTTTGTGACTCTTTTTGATAAGCAACATGCGTCATTAAATTCTTCGTCAAAACTTTGTTGACTAAAACACTTCTGGTCATTAGATATGACGTCAAACTTGTTGAAAGCATTGAACGTCAAACCTTCGTCTCCGATATATCTGCGTGACTTTGTGTCCAGCTATTGAGTGACCGTCAAACACAAACCCATATAACACTTCTGGTCATTAGATATTGATGACGTCAACTTTGTTGACTAAAACACTTCTGTCATTAGATATTTGACGTCAAACTTTGTTGACTAAAACAACATTAGATATTGAGTGACGTCAAACTTTGTTGACTAAAACACTTCTGGTCATTAGATATTGAGTGACGTCAAACTTTGTTGACTAAAACACTTCTGGTCATTAGATATTGAGTGACGTCAAACTTTGTTGACTAAAACACTTCTGGTCATTAGATATTGAGTGACGTCAAACTTTGTTGACTAAAACACTTCTGGTCATTAGATATTGAGTGACGTCAAACTTTGTTGACTAAAACACTTCTGGTCATTAGATATTGAGTGACGTCAAACTTTGTTGACTAAAACACTTCTGGTCATTAGATATTGAGTGACGTCAAACTTTGTTGACTAAAACACTTCTGGTCATTAGATATTGAGTGACGTCAAACTTTGTTGACTAAAACACTTCTGGTCATTAGATATTGAGTGACGTCAAACTTTGTTGACTAAAACACTTCTGGTCATTAGATATTGAGTGACGTCAAACTTTGTTGACTAAAACACTTCTGGTCATTAGATATTGAGTGACGTCAAACTTTGTTGACTAAAACACTTCTGGTCATTAGATATTGAGTGACGTCAAACTTTGTTGACTAAAACACTTCTGGTCATTAGATATTGAGTGACGTCAAACTTTGTTGACTAAAACACTTCTGGTCATTAGATATTGAGTGACGTCAAACTTTGTTGACTAAAACACTTCTGGTCATTAGATATTGAGTGACGTCAAACTTTGTTGACTAAAACACTTCTGGTCATTAGATATTGAGTGACGTCAAACTTTGTTGACTAAAACACTTCTGGTCATTAGATATTGAGTGACGTCAAACTTTGTTGACTAAAACACTTCTGGTCATTAGATATTGAGTGACGTCAAACTTTGTTGACTAAAACACTTCTGGTCATTAGATATTGAGTGACGTCAAACTTTTTGACTAAAACACTTCTGGTCATTAGATATGAGTGACGGTTCAAACTTTGTTGACTAAACACTTCTGGTCATTGGATATTGAGTGACGTCAAACTTTGTTGACTAAAACACTTCTGGTCATTAGATATTGAGTGACTTGTCAAACTTTGTTGACTAAAAACACTTCTGGTCATTAGATATTGATTGACGGCAAACTTTGTTGACTAAAACACTTCTGGTCATTAGATATTGAGTGACGTCAAACTTTGTTGACTAAAACACTTCTGGTCATTAGATATTGAGTGACGTCAAACTTTGTTGACTAAAACACTTCTGGTCATTAGATATTGAGTGACGTCAAACTTTGTTGACTAAAACACTTCTGGTCATTAGATATTGAGTGACGTCAAAACTTTGTTGACTAAAACACTCTGGTCATGTTGATAAAACTTTGTTGACTAAAACTTCTGGTCATTAGATATTGAGTGACGTCAAACTTTGTTGACTAAAACACTTCTGGTCATTAGATATTGAGTGACGTCAAAACTTTGTTGACTAAAACACTTCTGGTCATTAGATATGAGTTGTCAAACTTTGTGACGTCATTAGATATTGATGACGTCAACTTTGTTGACTAAAACACTTCTGGTCATTAGATATTGAGTGACGTCAAACTTTGTTGACTAAAACACTTCTGGTCATTAGATATTGAGTGACGTCAAACTTTGTTGACTAAAACACTTCTGGTCATTAGATATTGAGTGACGTCAATCTTTTGACTAAAACACTTTGGTCACTGAAAACTTTGTTGACTTCTGGTCATTAGATATTGAGTGACGTCAAACTTTGTTGACTAAAACACTTCTGGTCATTAGATATTGAGTGACGTCAAACTTTGTTGACTAAAACACTTCTGGTCATTAGATATTGAGTGACGTCAAACTTTGTTGACTAAAACACTTCTGGTCATTAGATATTGAGTGACGTCAAACTTTGTTGACTAAAACACTTCTGGTCATTAGATATTGAGTGACGTCAAACTTTGTTGACTAAAACACTCTGGTCATTAGATATTGAGTGACGTCAAACTTTGTTGACTAAAACACTTCTGGTCATTAGATATTGAGTGACGTCAAACTTTGTTGACTAAAACACTTCTGGTCATTAGATATTGAGTGACGTCAAACTTTGTTGACTAAAACACTTCATTAATGACAACTCTCGGTTATGTTTTCTTTCTTTCTGTCAGTCTTTCTTTTTCTTTCTTTCTTTTTCTTTCTTTCTTTCTTTCTTCTATTCCTGGTATTCTTTTAAGAGAAATGTGCGTATCCTTAAGACGTGGACATAAGTTGAGCTGATGGTACATGGCAGGATGACTTGGCATATCTTTGTCGAAGGCCTATGCTCCTTGGGGAGCTAAAGAGTTTTGATTGATGCGTATACTTTACTGACGGACTGTTTGTCTCTATTCATTTTTTAAACTAATCAATTGTTACGCTTTCGGCCAAATATCATCATGCCGTTTCTGAATTTCGTGTGCTTCGTTTATACATTTTATTACTGTTATTTGTAATTCTTTGTCACTCTTCGGTGACTTTTTTTCTTTCTATCTTTCTTCTTCTTCTTTCTTCTTCTTTCTTCTTCTTTATTCTTCATCTTCTATATTCTTGATCTATTTTTCTATAACTTACGTCATGTTCTTCTTTTTCTCTAGCACTTCCTCTTCCAGTTACTTTTCTTCTTCTTCTATTTCTTCTATTTCTTCTTCTTCTTCTTCTTCTTCTTCTTCTTCTTCTTCTTCTTCTTCTTCTTCTTCTTCTTCTTCTTCTTCTTCTTCTTCTTCTTCTTCTTCTTCTTCTTCTTCTTCTTCTTCTTCTTCTTCTTCTTCTTCTTCTTCTTCTTCTTCTTCTTCTTCTTCTTCTTCTTCTTCTTCTTCTTCTTCTTCTTCTTCTTCTTCTTCTTCTTCTATTTCTTCTTCTTCTTCTTCTTCTTCTTCTTCTTCTTCTTCTTCTTCTTCTTCTTCTTCTTCTTCTTCTTCTTCTTCTTCTTCTTCTTCTTCTTCTTCTTCTTCTTCTTCTTCTTCTTCTTCTTCTTCTTCTTCTTCTTCTTCTTCTTCTTCTTCTTCTTCTTCTTCTTCTTCTTCTTCTATTTCTTCTTCTTCTTCTTCTCATCCTCTTCCTCCATATTTGTCTAATTTTTCTTCTCATTCTTCTTCAATTTGAATATATTCAAAAGCATTTCGTCAACCTCAGGTCGGTTACATCTCCACCGATCTTGTTATGGACTGCCACCAGAAACCGCATATGCACATGCAGATATAAATGTTTGTCTTCATTACCGCAGCAGTGTGATCCAACAGCATATGTAACATTTCTGTTAAGTAGCTAAGGTATAAGGCATCGAAATTACTTTAAACTTAAGACTTAATTGGTTTCTGTAACGTGATTCTTTTTTATGCCACCAAGTCCAGATCAACTGGTCCATTTTAAATATATTTTTGTAGCCATTGAAGGAGCGTCTTTAGAGCACATGCATCTCGCTACAAAGTTACTGGGTCCCAAGTTTAGAACGTGGTAGCGTCTGCTGTTAACGGGTATCAAACATTGCTCTTCAGTTAAGGAAAGCAAAGGTAGCGAGGAAGGGGACTTCATATTTTCTTTACCTCGTGAAACTAGACAATATTACATTGGAATCTTTAACGCTTCACTCCCCTAATGCAGTATCTATTATGTGACCACCTTTATCTTTTAGTCATAAAGAATAGAGAAGAAGAAAGAAAGAAGAAAAAGAGCGAGAAAAAGAGAGAGAACCCCATTTGTCTCTGTCACTATATATCTAATGTTTTTTAAATAAAGAGATACATTTTGAGAATTACAAGACAGTCTTTATTCGGGAGTCACCAGGGTTTCAGAAGTAGAGGTAGACAGAAAAATACATAGAGACGAGAGCTGGAAACAGACAGGGAAATTATGAGGAAGGTACGGGAAAGACCTTGAGCCCATGACACACGATAGAATGATATGGCATGCGTTTATTCAAGGCCTATGCAGATTATGGAACTGAAGGTTAATGAATGTATATATATATATATATATATATATATATATATATATATATATATATATATATATATATATATATATATATATATATATATATATATATGTATATGTATATGTATATGTATATGTATATGTATATGTATATGTATATGTATATGTATATGTATATATATATATATATATATATATATATATATATATATATATATATATATATATATATATATATATATATATATATATATATATATATATATATATATATATATATATATATATATATATATATATATATATAATCTTGTTGTCCCTTCATCCGTTTACACATTCAGTCTTATTCTACCTCCTCCATAATTTATTATTATCATTATTGTTATTATTATTATATTTGGGTTGTTTCTCCTTCTCTTTTCCTTCTTAGCATTTATGTTTTACACCCGCTAGCGACAGCCATTTTATGTTTTCATGGTGCACTCTCCGATCAAAGGACATGCCTGGTCTTAGTATATTTTACGGGAAGTACCCATTTTGAATTTACTTTCTCATGTTCCCTACTTAGCTCTCAATCAATCAATCAATACCCTTTAGCTCCCCAAGGAGCATAGGCCTTCAACAAACACATGCCAAGTCTTCATGTCCTGTGCCATCCGCTCAAGTTCTTTCCATGTTTTCCTCATCATTTTCATCTCTGTTTCCAGTTCTCTTCTCCATGTGTCCATGACTTAGCTCTCACTGTCTTTCATTTCCCCAGCAAAGTCCTTGTGGCCGCAACGTTGGCTATTTTATTTTTCTTTTGTCCAAGTACGACGAATCATCTTATTTTTATACCTATCCGCCCTACCCAGCTTCTTACTGCAGGTCACTCATCTGCCCCTACCCGGCTCTACGACTGCATGTTGCATGTCTCCAGCATTAGGGAAATAATCTCACGCCCAGCCTTAGGTTACCCTAGAATGTCAAGGATCTTCATTATCAAAGCAATTTGCTGTCACTCTAACCTGGCCTGCCACCACGGGACCAAATTGATATTCAGACTTCGATACCTGTGCTAGTAAATTGGACACTTCATATTTGTTTTTCCCGAGGTCTCTCGCTGACTGTCCGAGATGGACGATGATAAACTTGACCGTTTAGTGTACCCGGGGATATTGGACTGCTCTTGATGACCTGTGGAATGTCTGTTGCTGTGATACTGGTAAAGGTATTGATGGCGATGATATGCTGCTCTAGATAACGAATGTTCACTGCGTTATTTCTGACAGTGATGTTTTTACATGAAAATGAATTATGATATTTGCTTGTT
>JAMPIV010009623.1:792500-822942 GCA_024509875.1 Oreohelix idahoensis
TATGGAGTTTAATTTCCTATAACCGTAGCTTCGGGGTGTCTGTCTTCTTCCCTCTCCTCTTCCCCCCTCCATCTCTGTCCAATTCCTACTCAAGTCCACTCCTCAAAGTTTCCTTCCCCTGGAATGTCTCATATGCGCGCTTGAAAGAGCGTCGCCGCTTCTGACATTTTTGAAAGATTTCCTGTGATAGCGGTGGAATATCCCTGCCACTATCGTCATCTTCGTCAGTTTTGGCGATCGTCAGGAGATGGTCGGAGGTTGGCACTGGTTTTTCCAAGTATCTCTTTAAGAGATTTAAATGGAAAACCTTCTCCTTTCCTTCAATAGAGATCTGGTAGTTAGCCTTAGAAATCTTTTTCAGGACGGTAAACGGCCCTTGCCATCCGATCTTCAGTTGGTTGTTCTCGGTAGGGAGCAACACCAAAACTTTCTCTCCTGCTTCCAGTTCTCTCTCTTCCGCGACTTTCCTGTATCGGTTAGCGTGCTTGGTGCGTGCTCGCTTAAAGTTAGTCGTTGCTAGGTCCCACCCTAGTTTCAACCGTTCCTTTAAAACCGACACATATTTACTGGCTGAGACAACTGTCTCATCAGCCTTCTCGTCTGTCAGAGACTGAAGTAAGGCTTCAAGCGGGCCCTTAATGGGTCTGCCGAATAAGAGTGTAGCTGGCGGAAATCCTGTGGAAGTATGAGGAGATTCTCTGTAGCCAAATAATGCTGCAGGAATACAGAGATCCCAATCTTCAGGTTTCACTTGTGCCAGCTTACTTAGCATCATGGTGAGGTTTCCATTAGCACGTTCCACGAGCCCATTTCCGGCCGGAGTATATGGCTTAGTGTGGATGTGCTGGGTCCTCAAGATCTTAACGATCTCATCCATCAACAGGTTTCGGTATGGAGATCCATTATCCGTCAACACTTGCTGAGGGAATCCCAACCGAGTGAAAATCTGCACGAGGGCTTCTGCGACATGCTTGGCATCTGCGCATGTTAGCGGGATAGCTTCTGCCCATAAAGTGCATGTATCGACTAAGGTCAGGATGAACCTGTTCCTTCTTTTAGTCCTTTCGAAAGGCCCTAAAATGTCGATCACAACCCGTTCGAATGGTGTTCCCATTATTGGCATTTCACCCATGTGGACTGGGGGTGTCCGTTGCTTGGGTGGTACCCGTTGGCACTGGGCACAGGATTTGACGTACCTGATAATATCAGTGTTTACTCCTGGCCACCAATAATGAGTGGTTATACGTTGGTTTGTGGCGTTCTGTCCCATGTGTCCGCTGAAGGGAAGAGAGTGCCCCATTTCTAGGATTTGGCTTCTGTACTGTTTCGGTACTAGGAGCTGGTTGTAACCTTGGTCAGGCTTGCCCGTTCTCCGATAAAGTACGCCATCCTCAGAAAAAATGTCCCCGTGCTGTTTGGGTTCCTTCGCCATGGGCAGTTTCCTAAAGCAGGGTGCCAAAGTAGGATCCTTTTGTTGCGCTTCTTTAAGTTCCATAGGTAACAAATTAGGCGCAGGCTCCCGTTCCTTCTTGGTTTGCCCTCTTGTAGTTACTGCTGCCACAATCGGCTCTTCCGGTTTCCCAATACACACGTATCTCCCGCCAAGTATGACTGGGTAGATGGGATCATCCATAACAGCTGCTTTGATCACACCTCTGACAAAGTCAGAGTGTATCTCCACCAATGCGATGGGAAGCGCTGTAGGTGCATCACTCTTACGAACTCCACAAAGTTTGACGGTCTCTCCTGTCTCTTGACCGGGTTTAACCAGCTTTCTGGCAACAATGCAATCATAAGAAAGCCCCGTGTCAAATAAGCAAGAAGTTTGAGAACCGTTCAAAGTAACAGTACCTCGCGTTGAGGGTCTATCCCCAACAGGTTGGGAATCACTGTCAATAATTCCGCCTTGCGAGACTGTCAATAAGCATCCGATGCGTTTCGGGCTCGGTGTGCTCGGTCTGATCATATGTCCCGTGCTCAGGTTCTCCCTTTCTCCCTTTGCCACCTTGTCCTTTCTGGCTACGCTGCCATGTAGGGCGGTCGGGTTGATCAGACTGTTTGGGGTGGTTGGGGTACTTGTTCTTGTAGAACTTGGATTTTCAGGAGGGGGGTTTTGAGGTCCAGTTTCTCTGTGGTTATTTTGGTTAGAAGCCTGAGAAGATTGCTCTAGGTTATGTTTTCGAAAATGCTCCTCTGTCGGTTTCCGGTTTGTGGCCGGTAGTTCAGCCAGCGCATTGTGATAACGCTCAGGCTTCTGTAAGATGTCTTCAAGTTTTTCTGCCCCCTGCTCAGCGAGAAATCTCCGGGTATCAGCAGACAAAGTGTTCTTTATTTGTTCAGTTAGAACAAGTTCCTCAAGACCTTCATAGGTAGAGGGGAGCTGCGAAAGCTCAAGGCACTTTGTTAGATATCCCTTAAGACGAGATGAGAACTGGTGAAAAGTTTCAGAATTCTCTTTCCGGCTGTTGCGAAACAGTTGCAAAAACTTGCGAGCGTTCATTTCAAAGCGCTCCAGTAACGCTTTCTTCAACACATCGTAGTCGTCTTGTTGGCTACTTTCCAGCTTAGAATAAACATCATAAGCAGAACCTTTTAGGGCCTGGGAAAGTTTCATATTCCAACGCGACCTCTCTAACCCGTACAGAGTTGCAATTTTCTCAAATTTTTCTAACCATGTGTCAATCTTCTCATTTGGACAAGGAAAAGATTCAAGAGTGAAAGACATAGCATTTAGTTGAAGAGATTGAGTGTTAGCAGGGTCAGTTAAGGAAGAATGAGGAGAAGACTCTCCATTGCTGGAGGTAGAGGCAGCCCCACGCCTTTGGAATTCCAGAGTTTTAAGAGCTAACTCATGCTGTCTCTCTTCTCTCTCCTTCTCATGCTGTCTCTCCTTCTCTCTTTCCTCATGTCTGATAAGGTTGATAATGTTGGATTTTTATTCCCGTTAATGATATCCACCAAAAGATAGATATAAGTGGATGGAAGCAGACATCATCATCATCATCAGTTGATAAGATCTCTATGGTGTTGTTTGCTCCACTGTAGTGTATGGAATGTCAACTTGACCTACGCAGTGGTGTGTAGACATGGATTGAGTGTACAATGTGCGAATGATGATAAGGGTTCGTGTTGTTGACAAATGTTCTTTTCTCACACTCATGTATGACTGGAAGTCATCGACACCAACGACTGTGTACCTTTTCTAAAGTTTAATTGGACGTACACACTCGACAGCACAGATAGTGACAAATCACAGGTTGGCATAATACATCATAGTACAGTGGATAAATGGTCCTGCAATGTTATGTTACATGGGCACTCATGTAGATTAATATTATAATGGACTGTCAGTAGCCAAGCCCTCAGCATCGCCCATACATATAAATCATCTGACTTCACTGACTGAGCACGTCAGCTTATAAACAATATTTCAGATGGCTTCTAAACCTAATCTCGTTTAGCGACGATTCTCCCACATAATGTTCAGCACATATTTTTTTCATATAATAATATTGAACCGCTAATAACGGGTTCTCATGTGTAGCAGTGATCTCTGGACTAAACAAGCGATAATACGGGCATCCCCTTTCTCTTCTTGAAAGTCGCTACATGTTTTGGTTCCAAGATGGCTTCACTCGTGAACTGTCACTCACGTTTGGATGCAGATAATGAATCTGTCCTAAAGTTAGTCATTCATAAAACATTGCATTGCTCTGTAGATTTGATCATGAACAATTGACTGCATTCTACAGAATATAGTGCTGCTAGGAATCGAAGTCGTTTTCATCGAGTCAAATATATTCTCTTAGACATTCAAATCGTAACTATCGAAAATGGTGGCTTCGATCGAGAGTTCATAAGAGTGTCTTTGATTACCTTGGTAGAGGAAATATGAAACTGCCATTCCTTGGCAATATGAATAAACACTGGGGTAAAGCATACACGATAGGTTTAGACGACTATCACTTTCCCCACAAATACTGAGATCACTTTTTCCCGGCGACAGGCCGACATAGGAAAAACACACAGTCCCTATCAGGACGAAGCCAAATCACACCACACTCTAGCGACACATCCGCCGAATAGCCTTTGACCTCTCTAGAGACAACAGAACATATAGTTCGACTTAGAGATGTAAAGATATACAGATATAAGACAGACTCGTCCTACTCAGACAAACAATACACATAAATTCAGGCCATAGATATTCTGAAGCAAGAACAATCTATTATTACCCAAACAACGAATAAATCGCAGTAAAATGGATTTATCCGCGGAGTTTGATCGAAGAGATGGCACAACTTTCAAGGGAAGTAACTCAATAATGACTTTCCCTTAAGCACAAAAAAATTACCTATGTATAATATTGTAAGATATCAAAGACTGCACGTAACAGTCTTACCACACCTCCCGGGAAAAAAAAAAATGGAACTTTTTTTTTTTTTTTTTGAAATACATCTAGGAGCAACGTACAATAGGCTCACAACGCATGAATAATGCGCAGATGAAAATATCAGGAATACCTATAACGCCTAATATGAGGCTAAGTCGACTTATGGAGCGACTGGTGAGAATGTGTCTCATAAACTGAGAGAAATTATTTCTCTACAAGTATATTTTTCCAGGAAGGTGTCATCAAAGTATAATACAATTCTGGCAATTACACAATGCCTAAAAAATTCATATCATCATTTCGTATTAGATATCTTAAATTTATGATTTATGAAGAAAAAAATCATCAAAGCACAGCGGTGAATAAACATCCATGAACCGCTATGTAGTGATACAATCATTATATTATTAAATTACAAATGTGTATCTATCATGATATAGAAAAGGAACTACTATAGAACTAGACATATCAAGAAGTCTAAGCCCTAATAGTTATGTGGAATCATGTGGGCATCTTGACAGAATGTCTGCCATCACATTATCTGATCCACGAATAGCTCGCACAGAGAAATGAAAAGGTTGAAGAGCAATTGCATATCGAGTAGACCTCGAGCTCTTCAAATTCTTACTCTGTATAGCAGTAAGAGCTTTTTGGTCGGTTTCTACTATGAAATGTGCGCCTAGAAGGAATCTCTGTAGTTTGAGGATCGACCAAACCATAGCTAATAGCTCACGGTCTAAAACCGAATAATTCCTTTCTGCCGCATTAAGTTTTCTGGAAATATACATTACAGGATGCAGAGTTCCAGAGTACTCTTGCATTAGTGCCGCTCCAATCCCAGTGGATGAAGCGTCACTACGAAGAACGAATGTCTTATCTTTAGTGGGTAGCACTAAAATAGGTGGTGTTGAAAACAATGTTTTAATCTTATCCAGAGAGCATTGGCATTCCTGAGACCAGTGGACCACATTAGGCGAACCTTTCTTTAGAAGTGTTGAGAGAGGTGCCATGATAGAGGATAGATTCTGAATGAATCTGCCATAAAATTGAATAAGACCTAACAGACTTCTCACCTGTTTTTTAGTCTTAGGGATTGAGATGTTAAGTATCTTACTAGTATTATGGTCCTCTGTCTTTAGGAAACCATGACCAACTCGGTGGCCTAGGAAAGAAATTTCGCTAAAACCAATATAGGCTTTAGAGGGTTTCGCTGTCAGGTTGTGCTCACGCAAAGTAGACAGCAATTCATCTAACCCTGAATAGTGATCTTCCCAAGTATCGCTGAAAAGACAGATGTCGTCTAGATATGCAATGACATCTGACCGATAAGATAGGATTCGGCGCATCATGCGTACGAACGTAGCTGGTGCGTTCATAAGACCGAAAGGCATAAAATTCCATTGGAACAAACCTCTAGGTGTTGAAAAAGCCGTGAGAGGTTTGGCGCGTTCAGATAAAGGAACTTGCCAATATCCTTTAGACAAATCAAGTTTAGTGAAAAAATGAGATTTGGAGAGTCGAGTAAGTAGCTCTTCCAGTAAAGGCATAGGTTCGGCATCGAACTTCGTTACTTGATTCAATTTTCGATAGTCAACGCAAAGACGTATGTTATTGTCTTTTTTACGCACAATAACCATCGGCGAAGAATATGCAGAGGTGGATGGTTCGATTATTTTCAAATCTATCATCTCATCCAACTCTTTCTCGACCTGTGCTTGAAAATGTATAGGTATAGGATAAGGTCTAACCCTAATAGGAGTATGGTCAGTTAGAACAATGTCATGTTGAATGACATTCGTTTGTCCAGGGATGTCAGTGAGTACATCCTGAAATGTTTGCAACATAGTTGAAACTTGTCGCTGTTCTCCTAGAGACAAATCAGGAGAGACAGTAACGTTCTTCCATGATTCACTGGAATGAAGTGGGATCATTGGAAGAGGAAGATTTACATCTGAAAAACTTGTTTCCTCATCCTGTATCACGGACAGTGATGAGTAATGACCATGTTGTACTGGAGAATTGTCCGTTGCTTGGAAAATGGGTTGCAAATAATCCGGACGTTCATGGAATTCAGTAAGCATATTGATGTGGAAGGTTTTATGCTTCCCATCAATATCGACAATATAGTCGACATCGGAAATTTTCGATATTATATCGTACGGACCTTTCCAAGAAATAAGTAATCTGTTTTCCCTACAAGGTAGTAATACAAATGCTTTGTCACCAGGACAAAGTTGTCGTAAGCATCTCTTCTTATTGGCAAATTGCCTTGCCTTCTGTTTCGCAAATTCAGAAGAAGAAGTTGCTAATTTGCATGCTTCGATAATTTTTTGTCTCAACGCGATGACATATTCGTAGGATGACTTTGTGTCATCGTCAATATTGTCAGATGTTATGAGATCGTGAAGCAACGACATAGGGCCACGCGGACGCGCGCCAAAGACGAGTTCAAAGGGAGAAAATCCCGTATGTTCATTGGGTACCTCTCTGTAAGCGAAGAGGGCCGCAGGTAAAACTCTGTCCCAGTCTTGAGGATGATCCTCAGTTATCTTCCCCAGTAAGTTTTTAAGTGTTCTATTAAGGCGTTCGACCATACCATTAGACATTGGATGGTAGATACTACTTAAAGATCTATCTATCTGCAGGGTAGACATTACTTGAGACATGGTATCTGATATTAGTTGGGTGCCATGGTCTGACAATATCTCTCCGGGGAACCCCAGACGAGAAAATATAAGCCAAAGAGCATCTGCAATATCAGCAGTAGTAATGCTCTTCAGAGGAATAGCCTCTGGCCAACGTGTGCACATATCAACACACGTCAAGATAAACTGATGTCCTCTGGCAGACTTGATCTTAAATGGACCAATAATGTCTATGGCCATTTTTTGAAACGGCCGAATAGGAATGTCCGCCGCCTGAATGGGTGCAGCATGCCGTGGACCTTTGGATTTAACTTCCTGACATACTTTACAAGATCGACAATAAATACGTATGTCCTTGTTTACCAATGGCCAAAAGAAAGCCGCAAGGACTCTTGACTTAGTACGGGAAAAACCCATGTGTCCAGCACACTGAGAGTCGTGAGCGTGCTGCAAAATTTTAACTCTCAAATTCTTGGGAACCAGGATTTGAGAATGACTTGACGTAATGGAGTCTTGAACCATACGTACAAGTACGCCATTCTTCTTTGTAATCCACGATTTACGACTTGTGTCTTTATTCGGATCACCTTTAGTTGCAAGAATGAAGAATTTCTTCAGAGTGGGATCATCTTCTTGCTGTTTTATAAACGAGTCACGAGAAATTACCAAGGGATTATCTTGGTTATGCACTTCATTATCTTCAATAGATGAAGTTTGAGGCACATTAAGAGCCTGAGCTCTAGTGACTACAGCGTTAGCAATCTGCATGTTTTGCCTTTCCCACGTGGAAATTTGTTGCGGAGTGCATTCCTTGACTCCATGAATGCGACCGATGATGAGGTCAGCGATCGGATTCGGAAGAAGACATGCGTGTACATCTCCCGTAAAGAAAGGAGTAGCAATCCTAATGATAGCAGTAGAGTATTTCTCTAATGTGCCGCCAAATGTTACACATTTGACTACTTGTCCAGTGGCACGGGAAGGATCTACGAGTGACTGCCTAACACCAATTGTGGTGCATCCAGAATCAAATAGCACAGAGACTGGATTGTTATTCACTAAACCCTTATGTAAGACAAGAGAACCTCTTCCATCATGCGCGACTGATGCCGGAAGAGCAGGAAGAGGATGGCCACAGCTTAAAGTAGACACTGTGGTTGGCTCAAATAACGTTTTGCATTGGGGGCACTGAGATGCTCTCCCAAAATCAAAAGCGGCACATGCCATATTACTAGCTTCATTATTATCTTTACTCTGTTTATAGGCTTCATGGGACTCTTGTTGTACAGAGTTTGCCTGAAAATGTGGTTTATGTCTTTTGTTTTGAGATCTACCTCGGTTATTATCACCTCTGTAGTTATTGTTACCTCTATTGTAACCCCTATTTGGGTTTGAGTCATAGTTCCCTTGGTTACCATTATCATATTCATTATAATGAGTATCTCTGTAATTATGATCTTGTTGACTCCAAGACGGATAACCCTGATAGTTTCTATAATTACTTCCTCTACGGAAATTCCTATAATTATGACCACCCCTGTGTCGAGAGCTATCAGGTCGTCTCCAGTTCTTTGAAGAAGAACCCTGAAATGATTGGTTACCTTGGTTTTGATAACTATTATGGTTACCTTTTTTATCAAATCTGTTTTGAGGTCCCTGAAATCTGTGTGAATAATGGGATTGTATGGTGTTGCTGAAGCAACTGGCATACTCTCCTTAATCTTAGTGTTGCCAAAAGTCACGTCGGGGTGTGCAGTGACATATTGGGAACAATATTCTTCCATTTTCTTTTAGAGATTTGGGTTTACGCTCATGTATAAATTCAAGGAAAGGTTTGTTCACACATGACATAATCTTATCTCTGAGCAACAAATCCATAAGTCCTTCATACGTTTTTTCTGTTTTGGAAAGCTCAATCCAACGATCAACTGTGAGACGTGCCTTTGCAGTGAATTCTGAGAATTCTACACCCGTCTCAGGTACCATCGTCTTAAATAAAAGGCGATAGCCTTCCTCACTTAGCTGATATTTTTTTATCAAAGCCGCCCTAATGACATCATAATTATCCTTATCTGCTTCTCCTACAAGGCATAATCTAGTCAAAGATTCACCTTTCAAGTTTTCTGATAATTGATTAGCGTATTGTGATTTATCCACATTATGTGTACGACAAGAACGTTCAAATCTATCCAGCCAGAATGTAATATCGTCACTGGACTGATTGAACGGTGGAACCTTAACCTTGTAAGTAGAAGGTTTACCATTACCACTAGATGCCTGATTAACATTACTCATACTTGTCAATCTCAATTTCTCCAACTCAAATTCATGTTCTCTTATTGCTTTTTTCTCTTCAGCATCTAATCTTTTTTGTTCAGCCTCCCTGTCTAATCTTTTTTGTTCAGCTTCCCTGTCTAATCTTTTTTGTTCAGCTTCCCTGTCTAATCTTTTTTGTTCCGCTTCCCTGTCTAATCTTTTTTGTTCAGCTTCCCTGTCTAATCTTTTTTGTTCAGCTTCACTGTCTAATCTTTTTTGTTCCGCAGCAGCTTCTCTTTCTAATTTTTTTTGTTCAGCTTCAAATCTCCTTTCCTCCACCTGCATCTGCAATTTCTTTTGTTCAGCAGCAGCCTCAGCTTCTCTTTCTAATCTTTTCTCTTCCGCCATAGCTTTTCTTTCTTCTGCAGCTAATCTTTTCTCTTCTGCCATAGCTCTTCTCTCTTCTGCAGCTAATGCTTTGTCATATTGAGCAACTGCCCATTGTTCTAATTGTTGACCAGTCTTATCAAGGGCTTTCCCTTGTGTAATGAAGTATTCTAAAGTAGACATGATGTCTAACAATAATACTAATCACCTGAATCAATAATAATACCACAAGTTCTCAATGACTTGATTAATCAGTATACTATCCCAATATCTGTGGGTCACAAGCCTTTAATAAGGTCTTGTATAATAGTAATAATAATCAGGTACTGGTTTATACCATAATCCAAGTGCAGTGCACAGGCAATTGTGTCTTATGAAATATACCTATATAAAACATATGTCAACCAACAGAATACATAAAGTACAAATAGGACTGACAATACAAGAACGTTTGCAGAAATCAAAATAAATTAAATAGGGAAATCAATGAAAATAATCACTGAATCTGCAAAGAATAACAACACAAATGACGTCACAATATATGAATATAAATTGTGAATAGAACTGAAAGATAGAAAAGAGTAGACCAACAAATTACAAACAACTCAAAACAAAACTAAAGAACAAAGAAATATTACAAAAATAACAATAATTACAGTCTTCACAGCTAACACAAAAGCAACAGTTGTCGCAGCAAATTTTCAATCAAGAAAATTGCACCTATAGAAAACGCCCACAACGGACCCTCTATGACGTGGGATATTCTGTTGTGAGGACGCCGCCCAACCTTAAACACAACCCGCTGACATAGAAACTAACATACTATACAAACAAATAACATGTAAACATAAATATATATAAATTATGTGTATGATAGTATGTGTTGCAAAATAGGCTCAGTTTTACAGTAATGGCAAAGTTATTTTTATGAAAATAAACAAACTGCCACTTTATTCAATTAAACATTCTGGCCTTAAATATTAAAGTTCATATATGGAAAACAAGAAGATCCATCGATGAAAATAGGACTTCTTAGTACACAAATACTGTCTTCCTGTTAACATTGACAAGAATTGATCCAACTGTTCTGTGAAACTCTGTAATGTCTAATGTAAAACTGTCAACAACGCTGGCCTACATACTGCATTCACTTGACAGGTCACGTGACGAAGTGTTGACAAAGAGCAAACCAATACTGCAAGTGTGTCGTATCAGCCACAGGAAACGGTCTGGTATCGGTAATCTGTTGACTTCTGAACTTCTGCGAGGTCAAACCCAGAAAGCTGGTCCACCAGTTGATAAAGTTGATAATGTTGGATTTTTATTCCCGTTAATGATATCCACCAAAAGATAGATATAAGTGGATGGAAGCAGACATCATCATCATCATCAGTTGATAAGATCTCTATGGTGTTGTTTGCTCCACTGTAGTGTATGGAATGTCAACTTGACCTACGCAGTGGTGTGTAGACATGGATTGAGTGTACAATGTGCGAATGATGATAAGGGTTCGTGTTGTTGACAAATGTTCTTTTCTCACACTCATGTATGACTGGAAGTCATCGACACCAACGACTGTGTACCTTTTCTAAAGTTTAATTGGACGTACACACTCGACAGCACAGATAGTGACAAATCACAGGTTGGCATAATACATCATAGTACAGTGGATAAATGGTCCTGCAATGTTATGTTACATGGGCACTCATGTAGATTAATATTATAATGGACTGTCAGTAGCCAAGCCCTCAGCATCGCCCATACATATAAATCATCTGACTTCACTGACTGAGCACGTCAGCTTATAAACAATATTTCAGATGGCTTCTAAACCTAATCTCGTTTAGCGACGATTCTCCCACATAATGTTCAGCACATATTTTTTTCATATAATAATATTGAACCGCTAATAACGGGTTCTCATGTGTAGCAGTGATCTCTGGACTAAACAAGCGATAATACGGGCATCCCCTTTCTCTTCTTGAAAGTCGCTACATGTTTTGGTTCCAAGATGGCTTCACTCGTGAACTGTCACTCACGTTTGGATGCAGATAATGAATCTGTCCTAAAGTTAGTCATTCATAAAACATTGCATTGCTCTGTAGATTTGATCATGAACAATTGACTGCATTCTACAGAATATAGTGCTGCTAGGAATCGAAGTCGTTTTCATCGAGTCAAATATATTCTCTTAGACATTCAAATCGTAACTATCGAAAATGGTGGCTTCGATCGAGAGTTCATAAGAGTGTCTTTGATTACCTTGGTAGAGGAAATATGGAACTGCCATTCCTTGGCAATATGAATAAACACTGGGGTAAAGCATACACGATAGGTCTAGACGACTATCACTTTCCCCACAAATACTGAGATCACTTTTTCCCGGCGACAGGCCGACATAGGAAACACACAGTCCCTATCAGGACGAAGCCAAATCACACCACACTCTAGCGACACATCCGCCGAATAGCCTTTGACCTCTCTAGAGACAACAGAACATATAGTTCGACTTAGATATGTAAAGATATACAGATATAAGACAGACTCGTCCTACTCAGAAAAACAATACACATAAATTCAGGCCATAGATATTCTGAAGCAAGAACAATCTATTATTACCCAAACAACGAATAAATCGCAGTAAAATGGATTTATCCGCGGAGTTTGATCGAAGAGATGGCACAACTTTCAAGGGAAGTAACTCAATAAATAATGACTTTCCCTTAAGCACAAAAAAATTACCTATGTATAATATTGTAAAAGATGCTGTGGAAAAAAAAAACTTATTAGTTTGTGTGGTCAGCACGCCCGTAAACAGATCGCTAGTCTAGGGGGTAATATTTTTTTTTTTTAAAAGATACACAGTCACAAGACATCACACTCTTACTCTATATCAGAATACAGAATCTTAAGTTCAAAATCCAGATAGACGAGTCCACATTTGTCGTACTCGTCTTTTTATTCTAAGTTCAAAAATCCTACGGACGAGAACCCATTTGTCGTAGATCCTTAGGATTTTGGGTTCAATTCCCGGTAACGAGCGACCATTTGTCGTAGATTTTCGATAGGAGAATTAAGACTAGGTTTGGTCCCTTCTGAATAGGTTTGAATAGGTGATAGACTCAGTGAGAGTTAGTGAAAGGTAATAGAATTTCCACACACGTGAGATGATAGATTTTGATATAGTGGCTGTCTCTGAAAGCGAAAAGAATTCTTCTCTCTCTCACCTATCTTCTACAACAGTTGTTACAGCGTCAGACAGACTACACCAATATACATATTACGTATATTTCTATCACTCACAGGCACGCACATACACGTGACGACAGGTAAACACACAGACGTGGGAAAACTATAACAATGATATATATATTATCTAGAACGAGCTGACCAAACACTATTATTAAGTTCAAGAGCGATTTTAATATCAGGAAAAATCGGCTCACAACATCAAAGAAAGTACATCAAGGAAAATACATATACACATAGTCATAAAAAATTCAAGGAAATGTTGCAAGGATGTTAGCCCCGTTATAGTGTTAACTCTAGGTTTAGCCCGGCCCCGTTAAGAGAACAGATGATGGCGCCCGAGTCACAGATACATAGGGTTTGAGTCTAAGAGTTTTCTTTGTTTTATCTCGTAATTATATGCACAGAGTTTGAAAAAAAAAATCTGATTTAACCTAAGACAAAAACACAAGAACTCTAGCCTTAGCAACAAATTATGCAGATTGAAAAAAAAAATTAGGACAGCAACAGGGTGTCAAAGATATAAGAGTGAAAATATCACTCAAACCAGCGTACACTCATTCATTCCGCCATGGCCTCTCATACATGTACTCACGACTTTGCTCGCTGCCTCTTGGAACACACTGATTTTAGATTTTCACACAGACTCAAAAAAATGCAGTCTTCTGCCAAGAAGTCCCCAGTTCCAAAAGACGTATTTAACTCGGAGTCTCCGGGAACGACTACTTGGGTGTGCAAATTTGTTCAAATGTCTGATTAAGTCACCTAACAATTATTCCAGGCGCGGGAGTTAGCAGAGCACAGTGTCAATAGCGTAGGTTTCTAGAAATGATGAATGTCAGGTCGGTGCCTTCCCTCAGTATAGGATTCACTTTAGTCACACCACAGATTTGTCCACAAAAATATATATATGTATATATATATATATATATATATATTATATATATATATATATATATATATATATATATATATATATATATATATATATATATATATATATATATATATATATATATATATATATATATAGTCGGGAAATGTTAGTTAATACTTGAAGTATTTCGCGCCACCAGGCAGAAAGATTACGTAGAGTTTTTTTCTAGAAGAAATTAAGATCTGGCTCCAAGGTCCAGTATTTATCATTACAGTCTTTGAAAACCCGTTATTGGGATATAGTATTTCTGGCTAACTCGGGTTGCATATGCACTGTTTAGACCAGTGGTACTTAAGAAACCCACGTGGTTCAAAATAAGGACTGTCTATTTCTTCACAAGTATGGAAACTACTACTAGGTGCTGGTAAAGTTAGGGTCACCCCAAAACTTTCACTGTGTGGAGGAAAAATAACACATATAATATAATAAACAGAATCTGTACTGGTTATAACTTACATTTAAACTTGCAAGCAGAGAGCTTTGCTTATCATTTAAACTTCCCGTGACGTAAGTTATATTTAAAAATCAGCAATCCTCATGAATTAGGAACACGTGCGTATTCCGTCACCATTCATGAGGCTCGATTCTAGAGTTTATACGTTAGTTTAGAAAAATACACTCGACTGAGTATTAGCGGTTAAATTAAATTCATAAATAGCTACAATTGCCGTTATAAGCTAGAAATTTAATTTTATTCTGCTTTCCACTGAATGCTTCCCTAGAAAATATAATAGCCTACCACTTTATTTCTCTTCTGCGCTAAAGAAATAGATTAAAATGAATTAAGCGATTAAACACTTTAACACTCACAAAATCTATATATCTATCATATTAATTACCTCAACCACAGAATTTCAGGTAGTCGCACAACTTAAGAATAAAAAATGCTGAAAATATTTCTGGAAGTCTAGAAGTTCGACAAATTGCCGAAACAAACTGAGATCTTCGCTAACAGCTATTCTGTTTACGAGCAACCTATCTACTGTGAGTCTATGAGCGAGAATGAAATTAAAGTTTCAAACTTGGCCAATATCTTTAAAATCGGACACAGGATCCTAATCTTATTTCGCCAAGCGAAATAGTCTCCCCCTGTCCGTATAACACCTTCGTCCGCTTATCGCGTGACGTAACAGCCATCAGTGGCCGAGGGCTTGCATGAGTTGCAAATCTCAGACCACCGTCTGCAGTGCGGAGTGGATTTTCACGCTAAGCCGGGTTTTTCCTGACGAAAAACCTCATGCGTTTACTGAAATGCAGACTCTCTGTCTACTTTCCATGTCCCTCGGGTGAATTTCCACGCCCCAGGCCAGAGACCCTCAGACGAATGTCTAGCGAATGCTGTAAATTCACGCCTATCGTCCGACCAGCGCGACTGACATGTACGCAATACCACCCAGGTGCGATTCTCAGTTTTAGAGAAAGGAAAACAGGTAAAGTTTGCGAATTATATGAAAATAATATTCGCAAAACGAATGGATGAAAAATATACAGGAAAAAGGAAAAACAGAGATAATAAAAGAGAGAATTCGGGTGAAAGAATAGGAAGAAGATGTAGGAATTTAAATGAATATAAACCCTACGTGACACACTGTATTTTCCCTCTGTTTTATTATAAAGTCAGATTTTGAGGGGGGGGCATAATGTTGAGCTCCTCTAGCCACAGACGCTTATCTTTCGTGATGGCGGCAGGAAAAGACTCCTCTGCTCGATAGCCTCCCTGTGTTCTGGAGACACCTCACTGGTCACTATCTGGACCCAGGAGTATGCTGTCAGCCTCTAGGTTCAGCAAAGCTCAGACCAGGTGCTGCTCAATAACTTTAGGACCACGGTCCCTGAAACAAGAAGGTTGTACCTCCTATTTCAGAACTAATTTATAATAAATTTCCAGACTGAACACAATACATAACAAACACTGAGTTCAGAGCGGTAGGCCAACTGCTATCTTCATCTGAAACAATTTTCACCAATATACTCCTCCCTAATGGTTACTACGCCTCTGCAATTCCAGCATTATTTCTTTCTAGTCAATAAGATAGGTGTCAGTGTACTGTTTGGCAATTCCATGTAGTTTTACTTTCCTCCGACACCTTCTGTTCAGGTTGGAGCACTATATAGGCTTTACCTCATGTTCGCTACTGAACCACACATATATACAGTCATAAATTATCAATTTACATTCAATTTTCATTAAAAAGATATCAAATATTTCAAGCTTACCACAATTCATGGAATAATACACAGTTACGTTGACTGGCAATGAATATAGCACAATTTCGATCTGCCGATGTCCCAGGCTTTTATTTAGAAAAATATGCACTGGCGCTCAACGCACTGGTTCTTTAGTAAGTTTATTTGAAAATGTGGTGCTGACCTGACGCCTCTGATTGACTATATTGGCGGGTCTAACCAATCGTGCCATGTTTACACAAGCGTTTGAAAAAAGTACCCTTCCTTCCGTCTCCCCTAACAACAAAAGATAGTATTTATAGTCCGACTAATCGTGTTTAGCCTTACATTTACTTTCCGCCAATCAAATAGGAGGTAACATGTTTGCCTATTTCCCGTACATTGGTGGTGTGAAAATCTGCCACTGAGCGATTCTGATTTTGGTGTTGTCTGACATCCCTCACTATTTCTTTTGGCTATAATTTGTTAATTCCTAGACTATTTGCGTAACGTTTAACATATTCTTTGTCAGCAAGTCCTAAGGAACCCAAATATACAAATTTAAAGGAGCTAAGTGGCTGCGTTCAAAATATGCATTTTCTTCTAGGATAGTCGTGCTGTTGCCACCTCCTCACTTCCAAACTTTATGGTGTCTGCTGTACTGTCATACTAATGTCAGGATTTTAGACATAAAACAGTAGAATGTCATGTTTCCTAATAAGCGTTTTGTAAGTTTTTAAAACCTAACTCTCGTATGGGTAGTGTTTTTTATCACTGTCGATTTGAAAAAAGCTAGTGCTTGTGGCCTTACACGCGTGATGGTAGTAATTGTATAGCGAGACGCGTGTTTAGTGTTGTATGCTGTAGTGGGTTTGATGGTATTGTATGGTGGTGATGGTACTACGTGTGATGCATGAGGTCAGCTGTGAAGGCTCCTGAGATAAAATGTAACTGAGAGTTGTCAGAAGGCCCTTCTCGCTACCACTACGACCTCACACTTATCGTTTTTTTTTTCTAATGAATGTGGCTACGTTAAATGTCTAGGGTAATGATATGTAATGTGGTGTGATAGTTTATAGACACACACACAGATATTTACTAAGTCTAATAATATTAACAAATGTTATAATACACTGAACTAACTCAAGTGTGTAAAATTTTTGATAGAAATTTTTTTTACATTTATTTTGTTCTGGATCAAGTTTTATTTTGACCAGAACTTATAAAAGATTTAGAAATTATGAAAGAAATGCATGGAATATTACATAATAAATGCAAGAGTGTACATACGTAAGTACTAGACTATTTAGTTTTATTAATGTTTATACTAGTCATCTAATTGGGAGGATAGTTAATGGTTGTGCTGTTGGGGTGGCCTCATCACTCCAGTCTATATTGACTACACCTTGTCCAGAAATGGCAGGAATTTTATGGGATTGTTAGTAACTAAATGGAGTTGGTGAATTTCCAGCAGACCAGAGGCTCACTCAACTTTGAAGATGTAGCTCTGGTGCTGAGATCTGGTGGCCCCACCTCTCCGTGCTTGGGGGCAATAATAGTCTGCTCTGACACAACGTTACTGCACGGATCCACTCTGGTAAAATCACCAACTTAGTTTACACCGCCTTGGTGACAACTGAAACTCACAGCTCTGCAATCAAAGTATTGGCTATGTGTCAAAAGTCCATTCTCTAACCATGTCTGGACACAACACTACACAACAACAACACCATATAGACAGGTCAGATCTCTCTGACCATACAGCACATTTTACCATGGTGGTTTCACATCAGATAGGTCCTCCCAGACTACAGATTCTGAAATATGTTTATTAGTTTCCTCCCCTAAAATAGTATAGGTAATATGTTTCATTGATCTCAACACTTGATCTGTCCTTCCTAATCCTTGCTGGAGTTTATGTATTTTATTTGTCTCTAGACCCTGAACTGGGGCGGGGGGTCCAGAGCAAATCCTTACTTGTTTGTAAGGCTAGATTTCGATATGGCAGTATCAAATCACTCGAAACATTAAACAATATTCAAAATATACAAAGAAATAATTTCAATCTTACCAGATTATGAATAAAGAACACAGAAATGCTAGCAAAACTCAGCTGAGCTGCTGGCTATAGTATGGCGTCCCTGAACTTATTTCAATTTATTTCATTTGGAAATCACCACACTTGAAATTTACTGTGTCTATCACTGGACAACTATTGAGGAATGGCCCCAAATGCGCGTCTGAGCGCCGATAATATGATTGTCTGTGGCCAATCACTGCCTTGTGTTTTTTTTCAATTCAAATTTCCTACACTAAAGTCATTTCAGTCATGCTTCAGTCAAGTATGGATTTTTATCTGTTAGTCTGTCCGTCTCTACTTGCGTTTTCACAAAAACGTACTTGTTTTTTTGAACCAACCTATTCATCCCCTCTACAATTTTGCCTGAAAAGTTATTTTTAGCCACAGCTTCCACCAATTCCCCTTCTCTTTCATTCTAACTAGATTTGGACACTTGAGTCTTCAAGGTCGCGATTTTTGTGCAAATAGTGAGATGTTTGATTCAATGCAGTCTTTCGCTGTTGTGAACAACACAGTCTTTTGTCAATGTCTTCATTATTATCTATCCGTCTGTATAATTAAAAGCATATTATTTCACTGCTCAGAATGGGCCATCCGGCCAGCTAATTTTTATATTCCTAACATTAATATTAAGAAAAAGTTACTTTTTGAATTTTGTAATATTTCAAGCATCTGCGTTTAGCCGCTGAATTCAAATAAAAGGCTTGGTATCGCAAAAGCGTCCAATAAATGACTGTGGCGTATCATATCCAAGGTCCCTTCTGTCGAATTCCTTACTTTATGTCAACTGGGGGGGGGGGGGGGGGGGGGGGGGGGGGGGGGGGAGGGGGAGGGGGGCGGGGGGGGCGGGGGGGGGGGCGGGGGGCAGGGAACGTGACTTTTCCTCCTTGCCCCACCAATTTGCGTCCATTAACCTCGCTAGTTCAAGTACGCGTTCAGTCAGATTTTTGTCCTTTGATCCTCGTTCCGTTTTGCCTTCAAGTCTAACACCTGATGACCCGCGGCGCGGGCGATCATGTATTCCAGCAGCTTACGCATTGGTTTTTTATCCCTACGTTGTATCATTGGAGATATTTTGACGTTGTATCACTGTTAATTTTTACGACACATCTCCCCACCTGAAAACATGCCTACGGCAAGTTCTAAAACCAGTGATACACATAGACAAAATCTCTCCTTACGCCTGCCATTACTCTAATTTTGATCACAGGGGTGCCGACTGAGGAAATCTGCACCGACATTCAATTTACCTGGGATATATTGGATACTAAACTGATAAGGTTGAAGCAATAAAGACCACCTCAGCAATCTTGCGTTTTCATGCTTAGCCTGAGATAAGAATACGAGAGGCTGATGATCCGTCTCGACCACAAAAGTCCTACCATACAGATAGATTTGAAACTTCTTTATTGCCCAGACCAACGCTAAACATTCTTTTTCGCTTGTGGAGTATCCTTGTTCCGCCTTATTCAATTTGCGGCTTGCATAAGCGACTGGTTTCAGTTCCCCATCAGGTGAAGATGATCTTTGCAACAACGCCGCCCCGAGTCCTACATTACTGGCATCGGTTCTCAAGACAAAGTCCTGTGTCAAATCAGGTAGTTTGAGAATGGGCTTGCTAGTGAGTTTTTCCTTTAAATCCTGGAACGCTAATTCACTTTGCGCAGTCCAATTAATTTTATCTGGAAGTCCCTTGCGAGTCAGATCAGTCAGAGGCGCACAAATAGAGTTAAAATCTTTGATATATTTTTTGATAAAATCCGCATAACGACACAAATGATCGCACGTCTTTTTTTGTTTGTGGTCTAGGTGCTCTCTGCAGTTTTTCCAAGTTCTTAGGATCAGGGGTCATATTACCCTGATATACAGTGTGCCCCAAGAATTCCAACTCTTTGCATCCAATACAACATTTTGTTGGCCTAGCAGTTAAGTTCGCCTCCCGAAGCCTATTAAATAACATTTCTAGAGCTTCAATGTGTTCTTCAAATGTCTCTGTGGCGACGAGAATATCATCCATGAAATTCGTGATACATGGGTTATTCAGGGGATCCAACAATTTGCGCATCATCCTTGAAAAAAACACACTCGGAGCATTTTTCAGTCCGAATGGTAGCATATTGAATTCATAATGTCCATCCGAAGTGCTAAAAGCCAAATAAGGTCTCACTTCAGGCTTCACTGGGATCTGGTAATAGCCTTTACTAAGATCCACCTTTGAAAAGTATTTTGCCTTGTTCAGTCTGGCAAATAACTGTTTTGTGTCTGGTAATGGATCCACTTGTCCTTCTGTGACAGCATTCAGTTTCCTGTAATCTATGCACAGTCTGTGTTCCCCAGACGGTTTTCTCAGCAATACGACACTAGAACTAAAAGATGATTCACTGTGCGAAATAATCCCCTCCTTCAACAAATAATCTATTTCTTCCTTCAATGCCTTCTCCTTCGCGAACGGAATAGAATAGGCTCTCATACAGATTGGGTTTGAGTCTACCAGTTTCATGTCATACTGTAGCAAATTTGTATGTCCTGGTTTATCTGTTAATACATCTGTATGTTCCTCCAGAACCTGTTGAACTCTCTCCCTCTGATTTTTAGTCAGGTGCTTACTGACTTTTACCTGTGCTGCTGTTTCACAAGGATGTAATGGGTATTCATGTGAGGTGAGTGGTTCCCTTTGCATCTGAGTTGCAATAGCCAAGGTCAATAAGGGGGTGCTTTCCTGGAGTGGTCTGTCCAGATACTTCTTTAACAAGTTTACATGATAAACTTTCTCCTTCCCCTTTTTGTCAATTTTATAGTTTGTTCTAGACACCTTCTCTAGAACCATATATGGACCTTGCCAACCAATTTGTAATTTATTCTGGCTACCGGGTAGTAGAAGAAGCACCTTCTCTCCCACAGCTAGTTCTCGGTCCTTTGCCTTCCTATTAAAATATGCTGCATGTTTCTTCCTGGCTTGTTTCAAATTATCATTTGCCAGTTTCCATCCAGCTTTCAAACGAGTGGTCAGTTCGTTCACGTATTGATAAGATGAGGTAACAGTCTCTTCCGCCTTCTCATCTGTCCAGGTCCTTAATAGAGCTTCTAATGGACCTTTTATTGGCCTCCCAAATAGCAGAGTTGCAGGAGCCATCCCGGTTGAACTATGTGGTACCTCCCGGTACGCAAACAATGCGGCGGGCAGGAATTGATCCCACAGATCCGGTTTTTCGTGTGCCAGCTTTCTCAGGATAGAAATGAGAGTCCCGTTGAACCTCTCTACCTGGCCGTTCCCTTGTGGATGGTACGGACTACAATGAAAGTGTCTGGCTTGAAATAGTTTAAAAACCTCTTCCGTTAGTTTCCCCTTGAACTGAGATCCATTATCCGTCAAGATTTGATGCGGGAATCCTAATCTGGTAAATATTGTAAGTAGTGCCTCTGCTACATGTTTTGAATCAATTGATGGCAGGGCTACCGCCTCTCCCCACATAGAACAAGTGTCCACCAGAGTAAGGATGTAACTGTTCCTCCTCTTGGTCCGAGTGAGAGGTCCTACAATATCCACTGCAACCCTCTCAAAAGGTGTTCCCACTATGGGCATTTCCCCTAGAGTTGCAGGAGCAGTCCAGTGCTTTGGAGCTACCCTTTGACATTCTGGGCAGGATTTGACATATCTTTTTTATATCCTCCGTTATCCCTGGCCAGAAGTAATGACAAGCTATACGCTGTCCTGTGGCGCTGATCCCCATGTGACCACTGAAGGGAATCGCATGCCCGAGTTCCATCACTTTATCTCTATATGAAGTGGGAAGAACCAGCTGGTTGTGACCATTTATTCCAGTTCCGGCCTTCCTGTATAATAGTTTGTTCTTCATGAAATATTCTCCCTTGCTCGGAGGTGTGTGGCATTTGGGCAATTTTTTAAAACATGGCTTGAGTGTCCTATCCTCAGCCTGCGCCTTCCTCATCTCCTCTGGATGAGCATTTATAGGTTCACCTTCTTCCTCCTTCTTCTGTGACCTGGTCTGCACTGTCGCCATGATCACAGGTCTCTCGGGATTCCCCAAGAAGACGTATCTACACCCCAATATCAGAGGGTAGATTGGTTCATCTATCACTGCTGCTCTGATTTCTCCTTCCACATAGCGAGTTTTCACCGTTATCCTTGCGATGGGAAGTGTCATGAGTGGTATGTCCTTAGTTGCCCCTTGTATTTCCACTGTTTCTGTGGTATACTGACTTGGGTCCACTAGGCTAGACTTCACAACTGAATCATAATCCAAACCTGTATCATAAAGGCACCTTATGGTGACCCCATTACAAATAACATCCTCACAAACTGGGGGGGTGATAAGGTTCCTGTTGTCCATTAGGATTAACCTTTAATCTTTGCGTCCCCGACTTCATTGCAGCAATGTTTGAAGGTTTCCTTCTACAAAATTCGGTGTTATGGTTATCCTTCTTGCACCATTTACACCATCTTTTTCCTTGGTTCAACGGTTTTCTTTCATTGAATTTTTGGTCATTGAACTGTGAGTTTCTGTCTCTGTAGTCATTTCTTGGCCGTTCAAAGTTTGTCCTACCTTTATTTCCCTGCTCCCTATTATCAAATTTATTAAATTGCTGTGGAGCTTTAAAATTATCTATGTGCTTCTTTTTAGCACCACTTACCTCTGCCTGGGCTGCCTGATACCTCTCAGCAACATTTAAAACCTCCCCCAACTTCTCTGCACCTTGTTCCATGAGAAATTTTCTCATGTCTGGAGCCATGGACTCTCTCAATTGCTCAATCATGATCATTTCTTTAAGATCTTGGGTCTTCCCCAGAGCCGTCCATTTCTCCAAATAGGTTTCTAGTCTGGCAGAGAATTGGTGGTATGTCTCCCCAGACAACAGTTTGGCATTTCTAAATTTCTTACGATAAAATTCCCCATTTTTTTCGTACCTCAATAACAAAGCCTGCTTTAACATGTCATAATTGTCTTGGTCTTCCCTGTTCATTTTAGCAAATACTTCATAAGAAGTACCTCTCAGTCCCTGTGATAGCTTTAAACTCCACCTCTCTCTCTCTAACCCATATGTAGTAGCTAATAACTCAAAACGTCCTAGGTACCCCTCTATGTCATCGTCTTTTTCAACAAAATGGTCTAAATGAAACCCCATAGCTGAGTTTGAGGCTCCCAGACTAGGCGTAGCATCTGAGGCAAAAGGGCTGGCACCATTTTCAGGAGCCTGGCCTGGCCTTGTAATTCCAGCTCCCTTAGTCGTAATTCGTGCTCCCTTTGCAACCTTCTATCTTCTGCCTCCCTTTCGGCCTTTTTATCTTCTACCTCCCTTTCGGCCTTTTTATCTTCTGCCTCTAATGCCTTTGCCTCTTTGTCAGCCTCAATCTGCAACCTCTTAGTCTCAGCCTCAATCTGTAACCTCTTCTCTTCAGCCAACCTTTCAGACTCTAATTTTCTTTCAGCCTCTTTTTCTTATAGTCTAAATACTTCTAATTAATTAATTAACTAATAATTACTTTATTACTGCTGTGAAGATTCACCAAACTTTTATTGCAGGGACACTTTTAATTTTTAAAGGGAATTTTACAATTTTGTTTCCCTAATTTTATTTCTCCCACCAGGAGATCCTTAATATTACTGTTGGGCCTAATGAATCACGGACAAAGAGACCCCCAATATATGTAGTGGTTTTGATGGCATTGTATGGTGGTGATGGTACTACGTGTGATGCATGAGGTCAGCTGTGAAGGCTCCTGGGATAAACTGTAACAGAGGGTTGTCAGAACGCCCTTCTCGCTACCCCTACGACCTCACACTTATCTTTTTTTTTTCTAATGAATGTGGCTACGTTAAATGTCTAGGGTAATGATATGTAATGTGGTGTGATAGTTTATAGACACACACACAGATATTTACTAAGTCTAATAATATTAACAAATGTTATAATACACTGAACTAACTCAAGTGTGTAAAATTTTTGATAGAAATTTTTTTTACATTTATTTTGTTCTGGATCAAGTTTTATTTTGACCAGAACTTATAAAAGATTTAGAAATTATGAAAGAAATGCATGGAATATTACATAATAAAATGCAAGAGTGTACATCTTTATATGTAAGTACTAACTATTTGTTTTTATTAATGTTTATACTAGTCATCTAATTGGGAGGATAGTTAATGGTTTGTGCTGTTGGGGTGGCCTCATCATCCGAGTCTATATTGACTACACAACCTTGTCCAGAAAATGGCAGGAATTTTTATGGGATTGTTAGTAACTAAATGGAGTTGGTGAATTTCAGCAGGACCAGAGGCTCACTCAACTTTGAAGATGTAGCTCTGGTGCTGAGATCTGGTGGCCCCACCTCTCCGTGCTTGGGGGCAATAATAGTCTGCTCTGACACCAACGTTACTGCACGGATCCACTCTGGTACAATCACCACTTAGTTTACACCGCCTTGGTGAGAACTGAAACTCACAGCTCTGCAATCAAAGTATTGGCTATGTGTCAAAAGTCCATTCTCTAACCATGTCTGGACACAACAACAACACCATATAGACAGGTCAGATCTCTCTGACCATATAGCACATTTTTACCATGGTGGTTTACACATCAGATAGGTCCTACCCATATACTACAATTATTTCTGAAATATGTTTATTAGGTTTCCTCCTCTAATGTAATAGTATAGGTAATATGTTTCATTGATCTCAACACTTTGATCTGTCCTTCCTAATGAACCACTTGCTGGAGAGTTTATGTATTTTATTGTCTCTAGACATGATGAACTGGGGCGCCGGGGGTCTAGAGCAAATCCCTACTTGTTTGTAAGGCTAGATTTCGATATGGCAGTATCAAATCACTCGAACATGAAACAATATTCAACATATACAAAGAAATAATTTCAATCTTACCAGATTATGAATAAAGAACACAGAAATGCTAGCAAAACTCAGCTGAGCTGCTGGCTATAGTATGGCGTCCCTGAACTTATTTCAATTTATTTAATTTGGAAATCACCACACTTGAAATTTACTGTGTCTATCACTGGACAGATAATGAGGAATGGCCCCAGATGCGCGTGTGAGCGCCGATAATATGATTGTATGTGGCCAATCAGTGCATTGTGTTTTTCAATTCAAATTTCTTTCACTAAAGTCATGTCAGTCATGCTTCAGTCAAGTATGGATTTTTATCTGTTAGTCTGTCCGTCTCTACTTGCGTTTTCTCAAAAACGTACTTGTTTTTTTGAACCAACCTATTCATCCCCTCTACAATTTTGCCTGAAAAGTTATTTTCAGCCACATCTGCCACCAATTCCCCTTCTCTTTCATTCTAACTAGATTTGGACACTTGAGTCTCAAGGTCGCGATTTTTGTGCAAATAGTGAGATGTTTGATTCAATGCAGTCTTTCGCTGTTGTGAACAACACAGTCTTTTGTCATTATCTTCAATATTATCTATCCGTCTGTAAAATTAAGAACATATTATTTCACTGCTCAGAATGGGCCATCCGGCCAGCTAATTTTTATATTGCTAACATTAATATTAAGAAAAAGCTACTTTTTGAATTTTGTAATATTTCAAGCATCTGCGTTTAGCCGCTGAATTCAAATAAAAGGCTTGGTATCGCAAAAGCGTCCAATAAATGACTGTGGCGTATCATATCCAAGGTCCCTTCTGTCGAATTCCTTACTTTATGTCAACTTGGGGGGGGGGGGGGGGAAGCGGGTCTTTTCCTCCTTGCCCCCCCAATTTGGGTCCATTAACCTCGCTAGTTCAAGTACGCGTTCAGTCAGATTTTTGTCTTTTGATCCTCGTTCCGTTTTGCCTTCAAGTCTAACACCTGATGACCCGCGGCGCGGGCGATCATGTATTCCAGC
This sequence comes from Oreohelix idahoensis, assembly GCA_024509875.1. Lineage (NCBI taxonomy): Eukaryota > Metazoa > Mollusca > Gastropoda > Stylommatophora > Oreohelicidae > Oreohelix > Oreohelix idahoensis. Next base: position 818,482 of record JAMPIV010009623.1, read on the forward strand.
AGCTTACGCATTGGTTTTTTATCCCTACGTTGTATCATTGGAGATATTTTGACGTTGTATCACTGTTAATTTTTACGACATATGCGTCCCGGCTTTCAGCCCTCCCTTTCTTTCTATCCTAAGTCCATCTGTCTTTCGTTTATGGTAACTTAGTGTATAAAATGACATGAATGGAATATTAAATATAGGTCAGCTTGCGTATCTCAAGGTTTTTCTTAGAAAGGCAGTACACGTTTTATCGTTGAAAGCGGGTATTGAAGCAATAGGCTTTTACTATCAACGTGAAACGTTACAATTTGCAGACGAATTAGAAAACAAGGGGGATTTCGAGTACAGTCATTGTGACAGCACTGTTCTTTACCATTCTTCTTTCCTTTTATTGAAGTTATTTGTTAGGCTTTACATTTACTTTTTAATTTATATATGTGGATTAGAATTTCACACGACAAATTCTCCCCACTTAAAACAGACGTTATATGTCAGTCTATAATTCTATATACACATAGAGAAATTTAGTATTATTCCTGGGGCTTAGGGTGATTCTCATCACACGGATGGCGGCTTAAAAAAATCCGCTCCCAGATTTGTTTTTCCACTTATATACTCTATGCTAAACTCAAATGGCTGCATCAATAATGACCAACGGAGTAATCTAGAATTTTCATGTCTAGCCTGCGCTAGAAACGACAAAGGTTTGTGGTCCGTTTGCAACTTAAATGCCTTCCCATACAGATAAATATTGAATTTCTTTATCGCCCATATTACTGCAAGACATTCTTTTTCGCTAGTTGAGTAATTGGTTTCAGCTTTATTCAACTTTCTGCTAGCATATGCCACTGGGCTTAATTCCCCATCCAATGCATCTGATTTCTGTAGCAGAGTTGCACCTAACCCAATATTACTGGCATCAGTCCTTACTATGAATTCTTGACTTAAGTCAGGTAATTTCAAAATAGGTTTACTTGTGAGCTTTTCCTTCAATTCTTGGTAAGCCATTTCACATTGTGGTGTCCATGTAATTCGATCTGGATTTCCCTTACGTGTCAAATCAGTTAACGGTGCACATATGGAATTAAAGTTTTTGATATACTTCTGGTAGAAACCACATAATGAGACAAAGGATCTCACGTCTTTCTTGGTTTGTGGTCTCGGGGCTTTCTTTAGTTTCTCTAAATTCTTTGGGTCAGGGGTCATGTTTCCCTGATAAACTGTGTGTCCCAAGAATTCCAATTCTTTACATCCAACGCAACATTTGGTTGGTCGGGCTGTTAAATTCGCTTCCCTAAGTCGATTAAACAGCATGTTCAGAGAGTCAATGTGTTCCTCAAATGTTTCTGTTGCTATAAGGATATCATCCATGAAATTTGTGATACATGGATTATTCAGAGGGTCCAATAATTTTCTCATCATTCTAGAGAAGACACTAGGCGCATTCTTCAATCCAAATGGCAATCTATTAAACTCATAGTGTCCTTCTGAGGTACTAAAAGCTAGGTATGGTCTAACCACAGGCTTTACTGGAATCTGATAGTATCCTTTACTCAGATCCACTTTTGAGAAATATTTAGCTTTATTTAGCCTGGCAAACAACTGATTTGTATCCGGCAATGGATCCACCTGTCCTTCTGTAATAGCATTCAGTCTCCTGTAATCTATACAGAGTCTATGTTCTCCAGAGGGTTTCCTTAAAAGTACAACACTGGAACTATACGACGATTCACTGTGTGAAATAATTCCTTCCTTCAACAAATAGTCTATCTCTTCCTTCAAAGCTTTCTCCTTAGCAAAAGGAATCGAATAGGGTTTCATACAGACAGGTGTGGGGTCTATCAGCTTCATATCATATTCCAATAAGTTTGTATGCCCAGGTCGGTCTGTTAACACCTCTGCATGATTATCTAGAACCTGTTGCACTCTCTCTTTCTGAGTTTTCGTTAAATGTGTACTGATTTTCACCTGTGCCGCTGTCTCACAGGGGTGTAATGGATATTCAAATGATGAAAGTGGTTCCTTTTTCATCTCCATGGCAATGGACAAGGTCAACAAGTGTGTCTCTTCCTGATGTTCTCTTTCCAAATATTTCTTCAGGAGATTCACATGATAGATTTTTTCTTTCCCCTTCTTATCTATCTTATAATTTGTTCTAGACACCTTCTCTAGAACTGTATATGGACCTTGCCATCCAATTTGTAACTTATTTTGACTACCGGGTAGAAGAAGCAGTACCTTCTCTCCCACAGCCAAATCTCTGTCTTTAGCTTTCCTGTTATAATAGGCAGCATGTTTCTTCCTGGCTTGTTTCAAATTTTCATTGGCAAGTTTCCAGCCAGTTTTTAAACGAGTGGTCAGCTCATTCACATATTGGTATCTTCTTCTTCTTCTTCCATCCTTAGCCATCAACCGGCAAAGCAGTATGTGGCCAGTACGCCTAGTGGCGTCTTAGGGCAACAACAAATTGAGCAATCTATCGCTGTTTCCACCACGCCTAGTGGCGTCTTTGTGGAACAAAAACAGACCAAACAATCTATCATTGTTTCCGTAATCAGATTGGTTGGCAAGCAGGTGATCAGCCCACTGTGCGAAGTTTTTACGGGATGGGGTAAACAGCCCCATGCCCATACCCTCCTTAGTCGCCTTTTACGACATGCGTGGTAGGGTGCAGTGTTACTATTCTTTGCTCCCCTTTCGGGCCCCGGTAACACACGGGTGACATATTGGTATGAGGATGTAATATTTTCCTCTGCCTTTTCATCAGTCCACGTTCTTAACAGCGTTACATATGGACCTTTAATTGTGTGGACCTATTTGTCCATGCACCGGTATGGTCTCTTCCACTAGAAGCGCTATAGTGATGATTTTTCTTCCCAGATTTATCATTCACAAAACGACCGCTACCAATTTTTTTCTTGGGGCTTTCTCCCCACTTAAAATTCTTGATGAGAGATTTCCTCTCTACATCCTCTTCCTCCAGTTTGTTTAAGTCCGATTGAGGGATTTTCGGCTTATCCTGGGGTAAGACATCTTTTTGCACTCTCCGCATAGTGGCCATTGTAAAACAGTTAATTGAAGCTTGTCCGTGAAAAGGGGCTTCCCATTCCATTTGGTCCACTTTATCAAATTTATTTTTCTTTTTATTGTCAGGCCTAATTGTGCCCCGTGGCGTGTCCAGGTCCTGATCAATGTTCCCACTTGTGGGTGTTCCCTCATGTGCTATGCTACACCTTTCTACAAAATTCTCAATGTCCCATCTTGCCTTGGGCCAATAATAATTGTGAGCCACCTTTTGGATGATGGTACCTATTTTCTCATGGTCCCCATCTTGTTTCACATGTAGGCTCCTTATTAAGTCTGCCCTATATCTCTTAGGAAGTACCAGCTGTCCCTGACCTTTGGATCTAGCTCCAGTCTTCCTATACATCAACTTGTTTTTCATGTAAAAATCTCCCTTGCCTGGAGTTGTATGACAAGTTGACAATTTCCTGAAACAAGGCTTGAGGGTCTTATCCCCAGCCTGTGCCTTCCTCATCTCTTCTGGAGTGGTATCTAACATAATATCCTCCTCCTTTCTTGAGGTCGACCTGACCTGAAGGGTGGCCATTACTATAGTGTTCCTTCTGCAACGGTCAGTGTCATGATTGTTCATTTTACAATTTTTACACCATCTCTTTCCTTGGTTGAAAGATTTTCTTTCATCATATTTCCTTTCATCGAATTGTGGGGTTTTATTTTTATTGTCATACCGTGGCCTATCAAACTGGTGCTTACCTTTGTTTTGATCTCTAGGATCAAATTTATTAAAGTTCTGTGGTGCCCTAAAATTTTCTACCTGTTTCTTTTTATTACCTGATACCTCTGCCTGAGCCGCTTGATACCTTTCTGCAACATTTAGCAACTCACCCAGCCTCTCTGCACCTTGTTCCATGAGAAACTTTCTCAGGTCTGGAGCCATGGACTCTCTTAATTGTTCTATAAGGACCATTTCCTTAAGATCTTGGGTTTTCCCCAGAGAAGTCCATTTCTCCAAGTATGTCTCTAACCGTGCAGAGAACTGGTGATAGGTTTCACCTGACAGTAGTTTTGCATTCCTAAATTTTTTCCTATAAAATTCTGCGTTCTTTTCATATCTTAACAAAAGAGCCTGCTTTAGCATGTCATAATTTTCTTGATCACCTCTGTTCATTTTTGGCAAAAACTTCATAAGCTGCCCCACGAAGACCTTGAGATAACTTTAAGCTCCACCTTTCTCTCTCTAACCCATATGTGGTAGCTAATAGTTCATATTTGAAATCTCAAACTCCCTTAGTCGTTTATTCATGCGTCCCATTTTGTAATCATTCTTCTCATCGTTTCACTGATTCCCTCCTCTGCAGTCAATCTTCTTTCTTCTGCTTCCCTTTCTGCAGCTAATTTCTTCTCTTCTCTTTCTGCAGCCTGTCTTCTTTCCTCGGTTCCATGCTTTAG
>JAMPIV010009624.1:0-155127 GCA_024509875.1 Oreohelix idahoensis
CTGGCTTTCGTTTTTGGTGGTTGCGTGTTAGCATTAAATCCGCCAGATTCCGATTTTTATAGGCAAGTAAATACTTGAGGAAAGCTTTCGGTTGGTTCCTGGCGGAGCAAGTTGATTGGTTTCCTCCGGTTTCGTCTTTTGCTCATACAGCCTAATTTTATTCAGTTTCTCGCCGCCATCTTGCGTGAACTGCGTGAACAGTATAATTTATTATGTCTCAGAGACTGGTGAACGGTGATCGTTGATTGGTTGAAGCAAATCTGTATTTCGACATAGTGATTAACCAAGTAGTGGCTTACACTCGTTTCACGACAACCTGTCTTGTATTACTTAGTACTATGCTGTGAAGAAACATATTTGGTAGCCTATGTGATTTTGATATGTGGCCATTTTACATGTCAGCTTCGTCTCTTTTCTGTTGTGAGGCTGTCTTCATATGGTCTTATAGCACTTCTCTGTGTTTTTGTAAGATAGTGTTAATAACTGTTGTTGTTGTTGGCTTTTGATGCTTGTAGTATGTATGCCCACATATAAATTAGCTTGTGGTCTAGTTATAATGCTAGTAATACAACAAGAGAGAGGCAAGTCTGGCGTCATGAACGATCTAATGAACAGTCATACCAGAGAAGAAGACTGTACAAGCTATATCTGGACAGGCATAAACCTTTATCATTCCAGTGATACGATGTTCGAACGGCCAGACGTTATGTCCTACTAAGAACTCATGTAGAACAGGGATATACTGAAAAGGGATTGCCGTAGACCGATATTGTCTGCCACGTTTAAAATACAGAATGTTACAGAGATTAACGCAAGCACTTTTCGGTTCTGACAGAACATTTTCCTGTGAAAGTAGGATTATTGGCAAGATATTAGAATTGAGTTAGTGTACAGCAATTTTATTTACTACATTAAACAATTACTTCTAATTCCTTATTTTAAAATTAATTTAGTACTTACACAAAAACGAATCTAATAAATGGCGAATGTGAGTATGTTATGTAGTGTTATCACTATCGTATACGTGAGTAGTGTGTGTTTGATTTCCATCAACTCTGACTGAGGCCTGTACAGACGTCAACAATCTGGCACGGCCTGTACGTCTGTTACATTATTTTGACAAACAGATTTGGAGCAGTTGGAATGTCACAGCAAAGATTACCAGATTTCTCAACGTTTCTTCATATTCGTCTTTCGTTCTCATATAACGACATCTATTTGTGACACAACGTTGTCTGTCTGTCTCAGGCTTCTCTCGTTGATCCTCACGTGGGTTGGTGAAAGCCACGTTGTCAGTCTGCTCTTTTTGTGGAGCCGACATTTATAAATGATGTGTTCTTCTGTGTACAGTCTTCTCCCTCACGTCCACATGTCTGTCTGTTTGATTGTTAATTTGTTGAACAGTTGGTATTTGATCCTACAGTAGCCGACTCTTAATTTAAATACTATTGCTTGATCTCTTCTTGGTAAGGAATATTATGTCTCTGTTATATCTGCCTCTGTGTGGTGTCTGTCATTTGTCTTCGATGATATTTCGTATTATTGCTATTATAACTGTGCTTCCATTCCTGAGTTTTGAAAATTGTGTCCACTTTTCGTGGCCAGTCTGTCTGTCTTCACGCTTCCAGAAATATGTCTATTTAAGTAATACAATAATTTTGACGTGTTTTTATTCAGATACACAGAAAACGTAAACAATTTAAATTTTAATTAACCGATATACACATTATGAATATATGATTAAGAAGGATACAAATAGCACTAGTTAAGTGTATTATCTTCAATATACATCATATAAACTAACTATAACCAGCCTGGGTTTCTACACTACACTTGTGTTTATTAATGGAACAACAAATTGTCTTGTGGTACTCGAGAATCTCTTGTACTTTCAATTTCTTGAATTTATGTCAGGTTTCTATTAGAGCTTCTGAGAGACTTTCTAATTTGATGTTTTTATGGTTCCTTACTCTCAACAACATTTCTGAAGGTCACAATAATGTCAATGACTTCCATGTTGTCTTTCTCAGCCAGCCTTGACCTTCAGGCCTCATGTATTTTCCGAGGTGTTTCTGAGGAGACAAATAATGTGTCCACTCATATGTCAGGCATGTCGTAGAAGGAGACAAAGAATGTGTCCACTCATCTGTCAGGCATGTCGTAGAAGAAGACTAATATGAGGTTCAGCATAGCGCTGGTAACCTCACTACCAAAAATAAATTGCTAAAGAAACAACTGCTGTATTCTGTGATAAAGATCACACATTTATTAATAATGTCTTTATTTACTTGTTTCAACCTGACCACACAGTATTTACGTACACGGACATTAGATTACTTATTCTCACTTGTGTGGTGCTCAACTCGGTATTTGACAACAGATGTAGATAGAAGAATAGAGAAATTAGACATAAGATGTTATATAAATATTCTCAGACAACAGTCCATTGACCATGTATTTAAAAAATTACAATCAGAAATGTTATTGGAACATATAAAAAACGTACAGTTTCGATGTGAACAAAATGTGAGCACTCGAAAACCGTTTATTTAGAGACTTTCTGTGTCGCGCTAATCATACTGGAACCACATAATAGTGATAACATATAACAAAATACTACACAAACAAGGCAAATACTAATCACATACAGGAGAAACATATAAATAAATCGTCAAACCTCCCCTCTCCCACTTAAAAAGGTCTGTTCAAGGGAGGTATCTTTGTAGAAAAAGAAACATTTATTTAAGAAAATAAATAAATCAAATAACAAGTGACGTCATTGGACGATTTTTAGTTTCTTCTCATTTGTTTCTATTGTCTTTGTTATTGTTGATCATAATATACGTCATTGCACTCCGGGCAAACCTATAGGTGCTCAATCTCCATCTACAAATGACGATATGTATGAATGTTAATTGTTCCTGTTGTGCGCTGGTTGTATACACGACAGAAGCATTCTTGTATACACCCATCCTTGCTAGTCTTCAGTTTGATGACTGATATTTGTCCCGAGCAATTCTGTTGTGGGTTCATTTTAGCTTTTATCTTCACATTTCTGTCTTATAGTTAATCTTCATTTTCTTCCACTTCTTCGACCTAATAAGTTTTTTGTGGTTAGCCGTTTGGTAGAAGTAGTAACATTCGCTTTTGTATTCGTGTCAATTACTTCAAATTTATTTCAAACTTGAACAAAACTTATAAACTGAGATATTTGATTCAACGCCTTGACTTGACGACCTTACGTTTATATTCAACGAAACGTGTACTTGAAATGAATAAGTTTACTCGACACATACTTTTATCAAAGAACGACCAACGTCAATATCAAACAGCGATCATAGTCCTCAAAGACGCGCGTTTCATTTCAAATAATTTTTCGTTAGTGCACAAATACATTGACATCTCCTTTGCTTCATAACGATACTCCATGAGTTCAAGTATAAATATATTCATAACGTACAATCCAGTTCCACACACATGTCATCACTTTTATAAAGTCCAGACCGCTTCTATCTATTTATGAGCTACGTTCAAGAACTTTGGTATTATCCATAAATCAATGTAATTCTCCTATAACTATATATGATTCCTCGTATAAGTCCATTAGGACATATTCCATTAATCCGAATACAGGAGATTATAAATCCACTCAAACAGAATCCTATACACCAGAGACAACTGTCTTCTAAACAAGTGGTAAACACACTGCCCAGTTACTAATACAAACATGCTCACGTCATGTGCGCGGATACGCATACAATTCAAACTCAGTCATTCTTTTTGTGTGCAGCATATCACAAAAGAAATCGATCTATGTGGGGCGCAAAAAGACTCATCAGTCGGCCAAGTCGAAACGCCCTAAAACAATGATAACACATACCGAATGAAAACCCGAGGCCTGTAAACAGTAAATAAATATTAGACAAACATAAAGGTGTGTTATCAGGCACTCGTAAGAAATAAAGAAGTAAAACACTAGACAACAGAAAAACAACAGATGTGATTCGGTGACGGAGTATTGAAAGGTTTATTTTAAATGTTTATGTATGCCTGTGTGTAGGTATGTTGTTAGCTGACAACGCACGATTTTGAAAGATATCCGTATATTTACCACAAACACAAAAATGTTGTGCTAAAAGAGCTATTAATTCATTAGCAAATTTTATTCCATTGGTTTTTATTTACTCTAGAATACTGATCAGAGAACCACAAATGGATGAGGTCAAGTGTGACATCCGAGCAAACCGAAGTACTCAGGACCTTATCTTCACACACAGGCAGCTTAACGAAAAGGCCCTAGAGTGTAAAAGTGAAATGCTTCTTTGTTTCTTGTGTCTTTTGAAGGCGTGTGACAATGTCCCCTGGAGAGAACTTTGGGAGTGTTTTGCAAGGAAGTACATGCCAGCACATGAGATCAGTGCTATACAGAGCTTCTACAAGACTTGCAGAAATTATTTGAGGACAGCAAACCATAGATCAGAAGAGTTCAGGACCGCCACAGGTATAATACACGATGATATTCGTTCACTCTATCTTATCAAACTCCTCATGAACCATCGTCCTTTTCAGGGCGAACGAGGAAGAAGAAGAAGAAGAAACTCCTCATGGACGAAGTCATCAAAGCATGTGTGGAGATGACAAGAAAGTATTCAGTGGGGTACTGGAAGATGAGACAAATCTGTATTTAAGAGCTGACATTTGCTGATGATGTTACTCTGATTGCAAAGTCATAGGCACATTTTCAATCCAATTTCCAAGTCTGGAAGGCAGAACTGGAGAAGAGAGCGATGGTTATCAGCGGTTCCAAATAAAAAACAATCGTGATTTCACGAGATGGAAAAATGCATCATATTATGCTTCAGTAGACCAAATACTGGAGCAGGTCAACAACTTTAAATACCCTGGATATATCATAGAATCGAAGAGAGGCATCAAAGAAGAGTTGGCTACCCGAAGAGAGTCAGCTGGAAAACTATTTAAGGCAATAAATCGAGGACTCCTTAGCAAAATAGATATTGGAAAGAGGACAAAGTTCGCTGTAAACAGCTCCACCTATGTCCCAATCGTGACATATGGATGCGAGTTATGGAAATGGCTAAAACCCACAAACCAGCTTCAAACCTAAGAAATGTGTCTGAAGAAGGTGGTTGATGTAACAAGAAGAGACATGGTCCTCAACCAAACGATTCGACAAGGCCTCAAAACCCGGCCCTGGCAGACCCCAGTAGGACAGTCCAACTTAGAATAGTCTGGCCATATATGCGGAATGGAAGACGGTCGGCAACCACGACAAATATGGGGAACCAAGAGCCAGGGATTCAGACCTCCGTGACGACCCAGAGTTTGCTGGGAGAACAATGCTTGACAATCCCTGAATGACCGAGGACTGGATTAGAACCAGGCCGGGAGGAAGACCGCCGATAAGACAGTATGACGCTCTTTCTAGCAAACCTCTACACCCAGGGTAGAAGAGGAACGACTAAGTAAGGTTTTCTTTCCGTATCTTTTCTTTAAGGTTTCTCATTGGCTTCATAGCCAGTGTGTCTAGATAAGTTTGACTACATCCAATGAATGTAAAATGGAATGTATAAGAGTGAAATGACAGCAGGAGAAATAGTGATATCATCAATACATGAAGCAGAAATAACTCACTGTAATTCTAACTCGTCATGTTGTGAGGAGTTACTGGCTCGTGTAATACTATGTCTGTATATCACTATATTTTAGTTAGGGGAAATAGCTTTTGTCTTTTCAAGGGAAACAATTTTATTAATAAAGACTTAACGTATGTTATAAAAAATTTTCATTTGTTTTTAAATCTGCCTTATTATGCTTTTCAATTTTTATGACACATTTAATTATTAATTAGATTCTTTAAGATTACTTAAAAATGACCGAAAGAAAGAAAGCAAAAAACACTCCAGAATATAAAACAATAGACAATGACATACGTACTATGTGTAGAGAAGCAAAAGAACGGTGGATAGAAACAAAATGCAAGGAAATAGAAGACTTGGAAGCAAAGCACAGGACAAGAGATATGCATGAAGAAATAAAGAAATTATCAAATCGGTCACGGTTTGCACAAGGAGGAAGCTGTATCAAGAACAAAAATGGTGTAATATTACTTGATGAGAAAGACATATCAAACAGATGGGCAGAATACGTAAAAGAATTATTCGAGGACAACAGAGGTAAAAAACCATCACCAGATTCTAATGAAGGCCCAAACATTCTCAGATCAGAAGTAGAGAATGCCATTCATATGATACAAAAAGGAAAATCAGCAGGCATGGATAACATAAAAATTGAAATGATAGAAGCTCTGGAGAGCTTTGGTATAGATACAATCACAGAAATATGCAAGATGTATACAATACAGGATATATACCACACGACATGAAGACATCAGTTTTTATAACATTGCCCAAAAAACCAAATGCAACAGAATGTTCAGACTTCAGAACAATCAGCCTGATGAGTCATGCAATTAAGATACTGCTCAAAATCATACAGGAAAGAAAAGTAAAGTAGACAGCGAAATCCAGGAAGAACAGTTTGGTTTTAGACGGAACAGTGGAACAAGAGAGGCAATATTTTGCCTAAGAATATTAGCAGAAAAATATACAGAGGTCCAAAAAAGTATGTATATGTGCTTCATTGACTATAAGAAGGCTTTTGACAGAGTCCATCATGAGAAAATAATTGAATGCCTCGAAGACATAGGTATTGATGGAAAAGATATAAGAATACTCAGTAACCTTTATTGGGAGCAAACTGCCACAGTAAGAACTGGAAGGAATTATTCACCATACATAGACATAAAAAGAGGTGTCAGACAAGGTTGTGTGCTGTCCCCCTGCCTATTTAATTTATACACTGAAAAAATTTTCAAACAGATACAGGAAATACCAGGACTGAACATCAGTGGAAGGTCAATAAACAACCTTAGATATGCAGATGATACCGTGTTGTTAGCTGAAAGCGAACAGGAGTTACAGGAACTAGTGAAGCAAGTGAACAGTATAAGTCATGAATATGGACTCGACATTAATATTGAGAAAACAAAAAACTATGATAATTAGCAAAACAGACGATAAACCCACATTAAAGATAAGCGTAAATGGGAAAATCCTGGAACAAGTCAAGAGCTACGTATATCTCGGTCATATAATAACAGAAGATGGCAGATGTGAAACAGAAATCAAGAAGAGAATAGGAATGGCCAAAGCTACATTCAACAACATGAAACATATACTGACATCCAAACAGTTATCTCACAAATTAAAACTGAGAATCATAAAGTGTTATATATATTCTGCATTTCTGTATGGTGCAGAAACATGGACGATGAATAAGCATTTGGAAGAAAGAATTGAGGCTCTTGAAATGTGGATATATAGAAGAATGGGGCGTATCTCATGGAAAGAGATGAAAACAAATAAGGAGGTCCTAGAAAATCTAGGTATGAAAAGAGAACTAATGAGGGAGGTCAAAGTTCGACAGCTAAAATACTTTGGCCACATAAAAAGGCATAACACCTTGCAGAAGACCATAACAGAAGGGAGAGTTGAAGGCAAACGTGCAAGGGGAAGACAGCGCTATAAGTGGGAAGACAACATCAAGAGATGGACAGGAAAGAGTCTGTCAGAGTGCACCATCAAGACAAGAGACAGAAGACGTTGGAGATCCATTACAGCCAACCTTCGTTGTGGAGATGGCAACTGATGATGATGATGAAGATGATGTACAATGACTTTATTTACGTGCTTTTCGTAATTTCTACGAGTGCTTCCAAATACCAAGAGATGTTTAAACCGTCACCCATTAGCTTTATTACTTCACATAAGTTGTGCTGTTCTAACATGTAGAAGCTGATTTCTCGACTTACATAATTAAGATTGTGGTCAACATTAGGGTCGATACCGGAGACACCTTTTATTATGGTGACAGGGTCTCATGCAAGCAGATTATCGTATTCATTTACGTACTGTAACCTAACAAGATCTGTTGGAACTGGAGTGAATGGTCTACCTTACTCTACAAACCCGATGGTTTATAAGAAATTGAGAGGAAAATCTATAGCATTATTTTTATCTTCAGAAAAATGTTAAACCTCACCGTAATACTTTAACTCCACGCTATGACTGCAACATAAATTCGGTTACAGACATATGTACACCACTGGGACATATTAGGACCATGCAGACGTCTATGTTTTTTTCGAAAATCACAAAGTTAAAGGGAATATATGTATTTACTTGTGTCAACCTGACCACACAGTATTTACGTATGTGAACATGTTAATGTGAGTACTGACATACATGATACGACACTTGAGCATTGACAGATGAGTTAGAGAGTATAGTAAAATCTATAGAAATAAAATGTGTGAGAAATATCCTGGGAACGTTGTACATGATCGTGTAACAAATGAACAGATAAGACACACATAACAAGCTGTGTGTGGTAAATGCATAGTCACATGATGTGGGACAAGTTAAAACAAGTGACGCTGTCTATAATGTTGCTCACAACAGTTCAGTCTATTTCTGGAGATTTAGAACATTTTCTCCACATTCAACATTATTGTTTTATCCCCCCCTCCCCCCGCCTCGTTTTTATGTCTGTTCCGTTATAACATTTTTATTGCTACTGTATGTATATGATTTATATATATATATATATATCGTCTACGGCATATACAAGCGTTCCAAATGCCTGAAACACAGCAGACGGGAAAGAAAAGTTAGACGACGCTCACAGACACTGGTCGCATACAAAATAAGTATATTAAAATGTGATATGGTGGGCGAGAGATGATGATGCTGTTGTGATATGTGATCTATTTCTTGCACACTTGCACCGACCCGAATAACAATAAAACTCTAAGGCAGGGTGATACGGACAGTATTTCCCAAGATGTAAAGACTGTTTTGTATCGTGTTGAAGTGTCGCTGAGTGGGCGTGTCGTTGATCACCTGGACAGTTCAGTGTTGCGGTGTATTAAGGAAAGCAGCGTGAGGCGCTGCCAGGGCATAGTGCAGACACTCACACACAAAACAGCATACATGTTTCTCAGGTGTGTAGTACTCGTAATAGGATTTTATAGTGAGTAATGGTGTGTGTAGAAGCAGCAGATCGTGAACACGAAGTTGTTTAGGCTCTTATTCAGGTACACACAAACTCACTCCACCACAAGTAAAAGTCGTAAACGTAGTTAGCACCGATGACTTTTTCCAACATGTATTACTGCAACAGTACGCTGACAGACGACACAGTCAATAGTACACAGGATCATGGACATTTCATATGAGGTAATGAACATTCATATCTAGCATCCTGAATCTTTTATAGCTTATGTGTAAGATGCTATAGCACGTTTCACTAGCTTTGCCCAACTTCAAAATGCTATATCTCAGCGAATATATAACGCATATAAGTGAAATGTTGTGTGTGAATTTGAAATGGTATAGACCCTATGAATTAAGTTTTTCATTAAAATGCGGCCATTGGTTTCAATTTTCGTTTCTTTGCGATATAATATAAAATCCTACTTGCCAACACACATCACACGCACATTTTTGGTTTATCAACAATATTGAAAATGTCTACAGTAAAAATTATACGCTAACCTCATTTGTCTACACATTTTTGGTTTATCAAGCAAATTGGCTGCATGTTGGTTTTTGAGTACAAAAATTGCGTGAAATCGCACTTCTGGTGATTATTTTAACATAAAAACAGTTTATATCCGGTGCAACGCACAACATTGGTTATCAATCAGAGGTGGTGTGTCTACAACAATTATTGTGGTGTGTTAAGAAGGTTTTATGGGGGGGTTTATGTTGGTTTAAAATGGGAGTCTGCGAGTACATTTTTATGACATTACAGTTTTTTTATGTGTTGTTTTAAATCACATTTGCTCTAAGTTTTCTTTATGATATTTTTATGTTATTTCTGCAATGAAGCTACTCGAGGCTTATATTATAAATTATTAATAACTATATCATTCTATTTACATTTATTAAATATCATAAATAAATTTTTTTTTTCAAATTAATATCATTCTATTTCAAACCCACAAAAGAGGACGATTCACGCCTTGGGGATAAGCAAACGATCATTGCACCGCTGGATAGCGACATCTGAAATGTCTAATTCCAGTGTTTTACACACGAAAATTAGGCCAAGAGTGGTGGATAATTTTGACAGACAATTGATCCGCAGAGAAATTTGCAATATGTTTCACAATAATGAGGCAGTGACTTTAAGGAAATTGAAAATTTGGTTAAGAAAGAATAATGACATTGATATTTCCAAATCTACGCTATGGAGGACTATTAGGAGTTTGGGATTCATTTTTAGAAAATATGTTGGTGGTAGAAACCTTATTTGTGAGAAGCCTCATATAGTTGCAATGAGAAGCAAATATTTACGCGAGGTCAGAGAAATGAGAAGAGATTGTTATGATTTTGTGTATTTAGATGAAACTTGGCCCAATGCGCACCACAGTAATGATCGAGAATGGCAATCATCTGATGGAACAAGTAAGAGACTAGTACCAAGCAGCAAAGGACAGCGCCTAATAATTGCACATCCAGGAAGCAGCCATCATGGGCTTCTAAATAATACTGAACTCATATTTGTTTCAAAATCCACAGATAATAGGGATTACCATGCAGAGATGAATGGCAAGATATTTCAAGATTGGATTGTGAATCATGTACTTCCTTCCTTGGATAGACCGTGGTGTTTGATAATGGACAATGCCTCATATCACAACGTTGTGGCACCAGAAGATAAAGTTTCTAATTCACCAAGTATTAAAGATGTAATAAAGATTTGGCTGACCATAAACAACATTCCATTCAACGAAATGTCCATGAACCTGAATTACTTGGAATTGTAAAAAAAGACACAGCATACAAAGATATTTCACATAGACAAGGCAATCCATGAACATGGTCACAGATGTTTAAGATTACCTCCTTACCATTCTCACTTAAACCCAATAGAATTATTATGGGCTAAAATTAAGGAACAGGTAGCAACAGAAAATAGAACGTTCAAATTAAAAGATGTTGAAATACTTATAAAAGCCGCCATATCCAATATAGCCAGGGATTATTCGAAGAAAAGTGAGAACCATGTGTTACAAGAGGAAGAGGAATATTGGAAGAATGATGGTTTGTCCTTCATTCAGCCGAGATTGATTGTCAATTTCTCAGAGACATCTGATTATGATTCGGATGAAGTTTAATTTCTTTAAAGATGACCTTACCGTTATTTACAAGCACATTAGAGGAGCAACGTTCCATTATGATATTTATGACCCGCAAATAGATGATACCCATTGAAATAATTAGATCAAGGAAGGTCCAGTTTGGTAGCGCATTAAATGTCAATGACAAACAATGTCACGAGTATTTCGCATGCAGATCATTTAAGAAATAATCTTCAACACGTATTCAATTGCAAACGTGATGGCCACATTATTGTAATAGTAGACACGCCTATGCCTAATCAATTCACAGAATCTGTGCATGAAGTGGTAAAATTTCTTTTCTCGATACACAATAATTAGTATGCCGACAAAGATCAAAGGATTTCATCCGTTTATGGGAACTGGACAAGATGCACAGATATAAAGTATATATTTGTTGGGTCTAACCCAATATAACATCGTATGCAAAAAATGGCATTAATACGTTAGACGGTTAATCAGATAATTACATTTGTTTGAGGGCAAAGCTAGTGAAACGTGCTATAGTAAAGCTGGCTTGACAATATACGCTCCTTCTTACTGTACATCAGGGCCCCTGACTAAACACGTCAGGTAGCCTTACAACAAATATGCCGCACGATAAAGGCGGATCCAGTTGATCAATATCAAAGTCTATGAACTTGTATAACCAAAGTCAAGAATTCATCTGGCTTCACACGCCAGACACTTCTTCTTCTGCTCAAAGATGGCGGCCGTAATGACGGGCCTCTATTACAACTGTGTATTCTTCATAGGCAGGTATAATCATCCATGCCGTAATTATATATCGCCAACATGCGATCTTAATAACAATATCTTTCCACTGGGCTTCTGTAATATAGTTAGACGTATAGTTTAACTTGGCTCCATCGAGCACACATAATGGACGCTGTATAACAAAGAACTGTGAGCTCCACTCACAGGTTCACAAAATGTTCTGCAACATAGGCATAATAATAAAGTTTCATTTTACCTTTGCCAGAAATCCACGAAATACACTAATAACAACTGTCGTCATTCTTGACGAACCCCCCCCCCCTCCTCCCCCCCCCCCCCCCCAAGAATAACTCTGGGGAAGAATCACAAACATCACAGTCTCACAAAAGACTATCTTTTCCCCAGATAAAGCAGAGAAGTACCACGGACATACCAGTCCGGACAGAACCCAGATCGGCACTCCATGACGGAAGTCTATCCGTTCGCGCTCGAAACCTCTTGCGCCTGCGTAGACAGAACAGAACTGAGAACAGTTAACCCCGTCTTAAGACAGGTCAACTACAATGACTAACAAAGGGAAGACAACACTAAATCAACCTGTCCCAGGGAGTTAACATATAGTTCTCTACCTTAGATCATCAAAAAATATTACATAGATCTACGTCTTATGAACCCGTCAAAAACGACAGCAACAGAGGGGCTGTATTTATTCATACCACCCTGTCAATGACCCAAACCCACCAGAGCAAACTAATGAGCAAACATTAAACAAGTAAGCAAACAAACCAAACAAAACACACTGCCAGTGCTCAATTGCTAACATGAAACACAAACAAAGCACTGGTTAGTTAAAATCATAATAAATAATTAATGAGAAACACCGTGCTCTCACCTGCCAAACGGTCCGTTCTTCCACGCTACCTGAAACATCCCACTTTTGCACACACATCCACTTTCGTACATGTCTCACATACTGTGATGTTGTGCATGAGGCTGGCAAAGTCACCATGTAACACAAATCGCTACCGACACCACTACTGCAAGAACATATGAATGCTTCATGTGGAGGCCAGCCACATTAGTGGCCCTATGCTCCACAATGTGCTAGAAGAGAAATATATATCTCCAAGGCAACCCACGTGCTCTCACAGATATGTCATGTTGACATTTGTTTTGCTTTTTAAGGAATGTCTTTATTGCATACGGACAACTCCATCAGTGCTCCGATCTCCACCCTTAGATCACACAAGGAGAATATCAGCACAGTGCCCGAACTCCGAGGGACCTGCGAGAATCCCAATGTGTGTAGATAATAATCACACATTCTATAAATATTGTTGTGGTGGGTAGGTTTCTAATTATTAAATTTTGGCAGTGAAGCGGCCGTATTGCCTATTCTTCACGATTTCCAACTGCGGTGGAATGTTTATCGTTCGCAACTTGCACACTGGGCCTTATTTTTTTCCGCCTTTATCCGAGAAGGCTATGAATCCGATATCACTACCCAGGAGACCAGGGCGGGGGAGTATGACATCTTCCTTTGCACAAGATTACTCTTGGTAGAGTTGTAGATAGAAGGATAATGAGGCTTCTACCTCAAGGTAGTGTCACTAGATGTTTTAAAGGCGAGAACGATGCTGCATGAGCTGAGCAAATTTTAACTCTAGTATCTGCCGCCAACGTTTGTGGAGATTTAATTAATAATTAATGTTAGCTCGTTCAAGCCCCCAGCTGAGTTAATTCAGCGAAATTCATGTGATCATTATTTTCATTGGTTATTGTTGCTGTCGTTTTTGACAGAGTCATAATAGGTAAATCTATTTAATACTTTTGTTGGTCAAAGTTGGATAATTGGGTTTTAACTTCCATGACAGGTTGTTTGAGGGTTGTCTGCCCTTTCTTTCAATCATTGTCGTTGATCTGTCTTAACGATGCTCAGTTTTATGCTGTCTAGGCATGCGCCAGTTCTAGGCGCGAACTGAGGGAACTTCCGTCATGGAGATAGTTTTTTTGTGGGTTGCCGGACATGTTGTCCGTGGTGATTTTTCTCTATATCATCGTGGGGATTGGAAAGTTTACGATATGACTGAAATGTCAATGTTTTCCCCAGTGATTCTTTGTTCGTCAAGAGTGACGATAGTTATTAAGTGTGTACCCGGAGGATTCTGTAAAAGGTAAAGAAACATTCATACTAATATGCCTTTGGTTGCAGAACATTTGAAATTACCTATCTGCGAGTGAAGCTCACAGATCTTGAGAGACAGAATTCCTTCTTTGCTTCTTGTTCTAGCCAAATGAGACTATGTGTTTTCAATTGAACAGAATCCTAATGATGATGATAAATTATTGTGGACGCCGCAGGTTGGCGGTATAAATATGTTTAGCATGGTTCGATCGTGCTTGCTAACAAAGAATACACAGCTGTCTACATATTGAGGCCCTGGATTACGGCCAATATTTTTCAGCAAGAGGAAATATACCTGGCGGCGTATGTCAGTTAAATAGCAGCCTTATGTCTTATTGCTACGCAATTTAGGAGCTCGTTTGTTGGACGACAGAGCTAATTAAGTACCTGACGCGCTGAGTCAATGGTACGGAAGCTACATTATGAACTGTAACATAAGGTCAGATGATGATTGGGTATGTCCTAATCGATGTATGATGCAAGCCTTTGATTAATAGACATTTAACAGTCATTCTATATTTATGTGAAGTCCTTGATCCTGTTAATTCGACTGTCCTGTTAATGCTACTGTCAGTTTTCGTAAAGAAATGTTTGAAACGGGCCAGCAGTCTTCAATTCATCATTGACTACTGCATGCGAGTGTATGGGTGCATTATTGACTTTATCAAGAGCTTCAAGCATTTGCGTTCTCGTCTACACCCACACTCAGCACATCATAATACTAATACCACACATCTATAACATGTACGCTGTTTTGTGTGAGTGATCATATTACCCCTGGCAGCGCCACACGCTGGTGACCTACATCAACACCGCAACCTTACACAGTCCAGGTGATAAACGACAAGTTCACTCTGCCAGCTTTTACATCACGCATAAACAGTACGTTACATTTCTGGTGGACCAGATTTGTGGGTTTTCTACATTTTCAAGACAGTGGTAAATAGGTCAACAACTGGGCTGACTCACATAAACACTGGCGTTGGCATATTTGTGTTACTACTACATGGACCACAACTGCTACGGAAGTGAAGTGACATTGTTATACATTTATGGAGTTCTACAGATGATGGCAATATACCTGGGCTATCAAGTCACATCGTTACCTGTAAACCTAAGATTTAAACAGTACCGCTGGTTGTTTACACTACATTCTACAAACATATCGACGTTGGATCTTCTAGTCTCAACTGGTGTCGAGTATGATTTTTGTAGCTACATTTTGGAGACCACTGCCTATTATCAAGTTACGGTGACCTTCAACGGTGGATCGTCTACCATTGTTGTTGACAGTAGTACCGCATTATACTGCATTTTTGCGGCTATTGAGGATTGTGCTTAAAGATAAGTGGCCTGTTTAGTGTGTAAAACGTGCCTTTATTTTGTGTAAAGCTGAGCCTTCCTCTATACACATACTGTATATTGTTTATTTACATATGCCATGCATGTTTTGTGTATACATGTTTTTGTTTACATGTTTATTTAGTGTGTATTTCTGCGGGTTGGTTGGGAAGGTGACTCCTTTAGAATATACCACATGAAAGAGGTTCTACTGAGAGCGTTTTCTGTACTTACTGTGCAAATTTTCCACAGGGAAATTTGTTAGCAATATTTGTTGCTATTTACGTTTAGTTGTGCCGAGGTGTGCCTTTTCGTTGTTTTTGTAAAATTGTTTCTGTTCTTTACTTTTGATTTGATTTGTTTGAATTTGTCTGCCTCTTCTGTCTATCATTTTTTTCTATACATCTTTGTGTTTATAACAGTGTTGCCATTTGTTTGTTTATTTTCGCAGTCATCATTACATATTTTGTAACAATGTTTCTTTAGTTTCGCTGTATTGTTTATTTGACTTCTGCGAACGTTTTCGGTTGTTGTTTGTATTCTTGTCTTTGTATTTATTATTGTAATACATTGTGGTCATACAGTCTATAGATATACTTGATCATGGACTATTGTTATTATTAATATTATACACTTTTCAGATAAAGGTTATTTATAATGATAATATTATAGAGAAACAAGGTAACTATACAAGGTCTTTGACTAAGACTTGTCTCTCAAAGAGAGTGAAATAAAGTGAAGTGAGTATACAAGTCTAGTATTACACACTTGTCTCCCATCAAAGTGGGATAAGGTAATTTATTTAATTTTTCAGGTCTGATCTCACATAGTTAGACAAAATGTCTACACTAGACTACTTTATTGAACAAGGGAAAGCATTTGGGAAGACAGGTGAGAAGTTAGAAGAATTCGCAACTGCTCAATTTGACAAAGCATTTAAGTCTGAAAAAAAAGAGACAAAAAGAGGAAAATATAAGATTAGATAGAGAATCTGAGAATTTAAGATTACAGATGCAGGCAGATGAAAGAACATTTCAAGCTGCTGCCGAGGAGAGAAAATTTCAAGCTGCTGCTGAAGAGAAAAAACTTCAAGCTCAAGCTGCTGCTGAAGAGAAAGAAAATTTCAAGCTGCTGCTGAAGAGAAAAAACTTCAAGCTGCTGCTGAGGAGAGAAAATTTCAAGCTGCTGCTGAGAAGAAAACACTTCAAGCTCAAGCTGCTGCTGAAGAGAGAAAATTTCAAGCTGATGCTTAAGAGAGAAAAGCAAAAATTGAACATGATGAAAGACTTGCAGCTTTGGAGTTAGAGAAATTGAAATTGATGAATGCGGGTGTGTTAAAATTCTTTCTTTGTGTAGTTGTTAACTCATACTGGCTACTAGTTGTTGAATCATGCTTTATTTGCTAAATGATGTGAATGTCCACCAGTGGATAAATGTAGATGTTGGGACTGGTGTAGTAAAGTGTAACGATTGTCAACTCATCAAACCCAGCACAGTTTTGGTCATACAGGTCATCTTGTCCTGGAACGTGATGAGGCTCCGACAAGAATGTGAGTGTAAACAATGAGTGTGTATCTGAATGTCAGTACGCGAATGGTAGAATGATTCGATAGAGTTGACAGGTTGGTAGTACATCACTCATACTCACACTGTTCGAATTCAAGAAGTACTGGAACTACGGTGGTCTTTTTATAACATTTAATGGGACGCACACTTGGACAGTACGTGTATGGTTACAGGAACAAATGTCGACATAGACAGCATAATGTTGATCACAGGAATATCATCTTAAGTTAGCATTCATGCTTGGCAAATATCATAATGGAGCATTCGTAAATAAGCATTCAGCGTTCCATCATGTAAATCATCTGGCTTTACTGACTGGGCACGTCAGACCATAACCAATACATAGGAAGGCTCCTAGACCTAACCTCGTCTAGCGAATATTCCTTCACGTAAAGTTCAATATATATATATTTCATAATATAGGAATCCCAGACATGGGTTCTCACATGTAGCAGTGATCTCTTGGTTCATCGAGCGATAGTACAGGCATCCCTTTTTCTCACTCGATAAATACAAAGTATATGAATTTCAACATGGCTGTTCTCTCTCTCGTGAGCTTCACTCACTATAGAATATAGACCAAAATTAGTCATTCATTAAATGTCCTCATTTCTTCATAGGTTCTCTCATAGAGGTAATTGAATAATATCATACAATCCAGTGCTGATACATAGGAATGTCTTCTTCCTTTGAATGGATATTCTTTTTAAAAGTACCACTGTGCATCTGCTTATCAACAACGATGGCGAAGCCCAAGTTCATAATAAATTGTGGTTTTACCTTTTTATGCGAAATATAACTTTGCCATTCCTTGGCAAAAGAGAATAAACACTGGGGTAAAGTACATACAACATGTCTAAATGATTATCACTTTTCCCCATCCATATATAGATCACTATTTCGGCAAAAAGCCTGCTACAACAAAACTCGGCATCCTCACAGGATGACAGCCATGGATCACACCCTTTGCTAGCGATACTTCCGCTGCATAGCCTTTGACCTTTTCTAGCGACAACCAAATTAGTTCGACTTAGAAATGCAAAGATATCCATATATAAGACAGACTCGTCCTACTCATACAAACACTACGTATAAATTCAGGCCATAGATATACTGAAGCAAGAACAATCTATTCCTACCCAGCCACAGAATAAATCGCAGTAGGCCTAGAGTCGTCTGCGGAGTCCGATCGAAGATGACAGAACTATTTTCAAGGGAAGCAACCCAAAAATGACTTCTCCTTAAGCACTTAAAAAGGAAATACTTTGCTTACAAAATATTTGCGAACATAATAAGAATATAAATGTATTATATTGCAAGATAGTAAAAATTGCCCTTTACAGTCTTACCACACCTCCCGGGAAAAAAAAAAATAAAATTTTTTTTTTTTAAATACATCTAGGAGCACCGTAGAATAGGCTCACAACGCAAGAATACTGCGCAGATGAAAATATCAGGAATAACTATAATTCCTAATATGACTGGTGAGAATATATATCTCAAAATCTGAGAGAAATTGTTTCCCTACGAATAAATGTTTCCAGGAAGGTGTGATGTACGTATAATACAATTCTGGTAATTATACAATGCATACCAAAAATTCACACTACAATCTTAAATTTATGATTTATGAAGAAACAATCATCAAAGACCAGCGGTGAATTAACATCAATAAACCGCTAAGTAGCGATACCATCATTCTATTATTAAATTACAAATGTGTATCTTAGTAAAGAAAAAAAAAAATAACTGTTGTAAAGTTATACATATTAAAAAGATCCAATATTTAACAGTTAAGTGGCATCATGTGGGCATCTGGACAGAATGTCCGCCATCACATTTTCTGAACCACGGATAGCTCGTACCGAAAAATGAAAAGGTTGAAGAGCGATTGCGTATCGAGTTGATCTCGAGCTCTTCAAGTTCTTACTTTGGATAGCCGTAAGAGCTTTTTGGTCAGTTTCCACTACGAAATGCGCGCCCAGAAGGAATCTTTGGAGTTTGAGAATTGACCAAACCATTGCCAATAATTCACGGTCTAAAACCGAGTAATTCCTTTCTGCAGCATTAAGTTTTCTGGATATGTACATTACAGGATGCAGAGTTCCAGAGTACTCTTGCATTAGTGCCGCTCCAATCCCAGTGGATGAAGCGTCACTACGAAGAACAAATGTCTTATCTGTTGTAGGTAACACTAAAATAGGTGGTGATGAAAACATAGTTTTGATCTTCTCTAGTGAAGATTGGCATTCATGAGACCAGTGAACCATGTTAGGCGACCCTTTCTTTAATAGTGTAGAGAGAGGTGCCATGATAGAGGACAGATTCGGAATGAAACGTCCATAAAATTGTATGAGACCTAAAAGACTTCGCACTTGCTTTTTAGTCCTAGGGATAGAGATGTTAAGTATCTTAGTGATATTATGGTCTTCTGTCTTCAAGAAACCGTGACCTACTCGATGGCCTAAGAAAGCAATTTCGCTAAAGCCAATACAAGCTTTAGATGGTTTTGCTGTCAGGTTATACTCACGCAGAGTTGATAATAATTCAACTAATCCTGAATAGTGATCTTCCCAAGTATCGCTGAAAAGACAGATGTCGTCTAGATAAGCAATGACATCTGACCGATACGATAGGATTCGACGCATCATGCGTACAAATGTAGCTGGTGCGTTCATAAGGCCGAAAGGCATAAAATTCCATTGGAAAAGGCCTCTGGGAGTAGAGAAAGCGGTAAGAGGTTTGGCGCGTTCGGATAATGGAACTTGCCAATATCCTTTAGACAAATCAAGTTTAGTGAAAAAATGCGATTTAGAAAGACGAGTAAGTAACTCTTCTAGTAAAGGCATAGGTTCAGCATCGAACTTCGTAACTTGATTCAATTTGCGATAGTCAACGCAAAGACGTATGTTATTGTCTTTTTTTCGAACAATAACCATCGGCGAAGAATATGCAGAAGTGGATGGTTCGATTATTTGTAAATCTATCATTTCATCCAACTCCTTTTCAACCTGTGTTTGGAAATGTATAGGGATAGGATAAGGCCTAACCCTAATTGGAGTATGTTCAGTTAGAACAATGTCATGCTCAATGACATGAGTTTGTCCAGGATGTCAGTGAGGACATCCTGAAATGTTTGTAACATAGACGAAACTTGTCGCCGTTCTCCTAGAGACAAATCAGGAGAAACAGTAACGTCTTTCCATGATTCACTAGAATGAAGTGGGATCATTGGAAGCGGGAGATTAACATCCGAAAAACTTGTTTCCTCATCCTGTATTACAGACAGTGATGAGTAATGACCATGTTTGACATGAGAATCGTCCGTTGCCTGGAAAATAGGCTGTAGATAGTCAGGACGTTCATGGAACTCCGTAAGCATATTGATGTGGAAGGTTTTATGCTTCCCGTTAATATCGACGATGTAGTCAACATCTGAAATTTTCGATATTATATCGTACGGACCTTTCCAACTAATAAGGAGTCTATTTTCACGACAAGGTAGCAAAACAAATGCTTTGTCACCAGGACAAAGTTGTCGTAAAGTTCTCTTCTTATTAGCAAATTGTCTTGCCTTCTGCTTAGCAAACTCAGAAGAGGACGTTGCCAATTTGCATGCTTCGATAATCTTTTGTCTCAGCGCGATGACATACTCGTAAGAAGATTTTGTGTCATCGTCAATATTGTCAGCTGTTATAAGATCATGCAGCAAAGACATTGGGCCGCGCGGTCGCGCGCCAAAGACAAGTTCAAAGGGCGAAAACCCTGTATGTTCATTGGGGAACTCTCTGTACGCGAAGAGGGCCGCGGGTAAAACCCTATCCCAATCCTGAGGATGATCCTCAGTTATCTTCCCTAATAAGTTCTTAAGTGTTCTATTTAGTCGCTCGACCATCCCATTGGACATAGGATGATAGATGCTACTCAAAGATCTCTCTATCTGTAGAGTAGACATTACTTGAGACATGGTATCCGATATCAGTTGGGTGCCATGATCTGATAATATTTCTCCGGGGAATCCCAGCCGAGAAAATATAAGCCAAAGAGCATCTGCAATGTCAGTGGTAGTAATGCTCTTTAGAGGGATAGCCTCTGGCCAACGTGTGCACATGTCTACACACGTTAAGATAAACTGATGTCCTCTAGCAGATTTGATCTTGAATGGACCAATGATGTCTATCGCCATTTTCTGGAATGGACGAATAGGAATATCTGCAGCCTGAATAGGCGCAGCATGACGAGGACCTTTGGATTTGACTTCTTGACATACTTTACAGGATCGACAATAGATCCGTATGTCCTTGTTCACAAAAGGCCAAAAGAAAGCCGCAAGAACTCTTGACTTAGTACGGGAAAAACCCATGTGACCAGCACACTGAGAGTCGTGTGCATGTTGTAAGATCTTAACTCTCAAATTCTTGGGTACAAGAATCTGAGAATGACTTGACTTAGTGGAGTCTTGCACCATACGTACAAGTACGCCATTCTTCATTGTAATCCAAGATTTACAATTTGAATCTTTATTCGGATCACCTTTTGTTACAAGAGTGAAGAATTTCTTAAGAGTCGGATCTTCTTCTTGTTGTTTTATAAACGAGTCACGAGAAATTACCAAGGGATCATCTTGGTTATGCACTTCATTATCTTCAACAGATGAAGTTTCAGGCATATTGAGAGCTTGAGCTCTAGTGACTACTGCATTAGCAGATTGCATATTTTGATTTTCCCAAACGGAAATTTGCTCCGGAGTGCATTCTTGGACTCCGTGAATGCGACCGATGATAAGATCAGCGATCGGATCCGGCAAAAGACATGCGTGTACATCTCCTGTGAAGAAAGGAGTAGCAATCCTAATGATAGCGGTAGAGTATTTCTCTATGGTGCCGCCAAATGTTACGCATTTGACTACTTTGCCTGTAGAATGAGAAGGATCTATGAGTGACTGCCTAACCCCAATAGTTGTGCATCCAGAATCAAAAAGTACTGAGACTGGATTGTCATTTACTAAACCTTTGTGTAAGACAAGAGAACCTCTCCCATCATGCGCGATTGACGCAGGAAGAGCCGGAAGAGGATGGCCACAGCTTAAAGTAGACACTGTGGTTGGCTCAAATAATGTTTTGCATTGGGGCACTGAGATGCTCTCCCAAAATCAAAAGCGGCACATGCCATATTATTAGAGTCATCATTATCTTTATTTTGTTTATAGGCTTCGTGGGACTCTTGCTGTGCAGAGTTCGCCTGGTAATGAGCTTTATGTTTTTTGAATTGTGCTCTACCTCTGTTATTATTGCCTCTGTACTTATCATTGTTTCCACTATTATAACCTCTACTCGGGTTTGAATCATAGCTCCTTTGGTTACTATCATCATATTCATTATAATGAGTATCTCGGTAATTATGATCCTGTTGTCTCCATGAAGGAAAACTTGGATAGTTTCTAGAATGACTTCCTTTGCGAAAGTTCCTGTAATTATGACCACCCCTGAATCGAGGGCTGTCAGCTCTTCTCCAGGTATTCGAAGAAGAACCCTGAAATGATTGGTTACCTTGGTTCTGATAACTGTAATAGTTACCTTTTTTATTAAACCTATTTTGAGGTCCTTGGAATTTGTGAGAGTGATTAGGGTTGTATGGTGTTGCAGAAGCAACTGGCATACCTTCTTTAACCTTACTGTTGCTAATGGCTACGTCCGGATGTGCAGTGACGTATTGGGTACAATACTGTTCCATTTCTTTTAGAGACTTAGGTTTACGCTCATGTAAGAATTCGAGGAAAGGTTTATTTATACTTGACATAATCTTGTCTCTGAGTATCAAGTCCATAAGGGCTTCATAAGTCTTTTCTGTTTTGGATAGCTCAATCCAACGATCAAATGTAAGTCGTGTCCTTGCAATGAATTCTGAGAATTCTACACCTGCCTCAGGCACCATTGTCTTAAACAACTTCCGATAACCCTCTTCAGACAACTGATACTTCTTTAATAAGGCTGCCCTAATAACATCATAGTTATCTTTGTCAGCCTCTTCAACCAAACTTAAACTAGTCAGAGAATCACCTTTCAGATTTTCTGATAACTGGTTAGCATATTGTGATTTGTCCACATTATGTGCTCGACACGAGCGTTCAAATCTGTTTAGCCAGAATGTTATGTCATCACTGGAAGGGTTGAACGCTGGTACCTTGACCTTGTAAGTAAAGGGTTTACCATTACCACTAGATGCTTGATTAACATTACTTATGTTTGTTAACTTTAACTTTTCTAACTCAAATGCTAAAAGTTCTTTTTGGTGTTCATGTTCTCTTATTGCTTTTTTTTCTTGAGCTTCAGCTTGTAATTTTCTCTCTTCTGCCGCAGCCTGTAATTTTTTCTCTTCAGCAGCAGCTTCATCTTTTCTTTTCTCTTTTTCCATTTCCATCTGGAATCTTTTTTCATCAGTCTGTATCTGCAATTTCTTTTGTTCATCCTCTCTTTGTAATTTTCTTTCCTCAGCTTCTAATTTCTTTTCTTCAATCAATGCTTTTCTTTCTTCAGCAGCCAATGCTTTGTCATATTGAGCAACTGCCCATTCTTCTAACTGCTGACCAGTCTTATCAAGAGCCCTGCCTTGTGTGATAAAATAATCCAAGGTAGACATCTTGTCTAATAAGATCAGTAATTTGCAAAAGTAAATAAATTTACTTTCTTAGTCTTAATCAAAGACTTTGTATGATAACTTTGTAACCTGTGAAAAATAGTACTTAACTATCCCAATCACTGTGGGAAACAAGCCTTACAAAGGTCTTGTATAAATCCTTATATAATAACAGCTATAAGTTGCTGGTTCACTCTATAATATAAGTGCAGTGCACCAGAAATAGTGTTTTATATCATCAACTGTGTACCTTTAGTAATAGTAATTAACTATCAGTTGATTCTTGTACATCAATTTATATGATCAACTATATTTTAAATAGTGTATGTCGATCAGGCACAAAACAAAACAGTTATACAGAAAAAACATGAAAACATTTGCGGAAATGAAATAAATAAAATTGGAAAAACAATAAAAGATAAACCGCAAGAGGATAACAAATACAAATAACGCCACAGTATATAAATATAAATTGAGAATAGAACTGAAAGATAGAATAGGGTAGACCAACAAATTACAAACAAATCAAAACAAACTAAAGAACAGAGGAATATTACAAAAACAACAATGAGTACAGACTTCACAGCTAACACTAATAGCAACAGCTGTCGCAGCAAATTTCCAATGAAGAAAATTGCACCTATAGAAACGCACACATCAGACCCTCTATTACGTGGGATACTCTGCTGTGTGACACCGCCCAACCGAAACAACAACCCGCTGGATACAAACAAATATCACATATAAATAGTTAAACATAAATACATAAATGCATAAATAGTATGGCAATATGATGTAAATAGAGTGTTGCAGAAAGAATGTGTTGGAATGAAGGCTCAGTTACACTGCCTAATAGTACAGTACTGTGGTACTTTATTAAACAAATACTTCTGGTCTAATTATTTTAAATTCAACACAGAAATAGAAGCTCCATCGTTGATTTGAATGATAACAATCAATGTAGGACTTCTCAGTTCAATAACATTTTCTTTCGCAAACACTGTCAAATATTCTCCAGTCCTGATGTGTAATGTTCTATGTTTCAACCAAGCTCGCTGTGTAACACTGTCAGTTGTATGGCAAATGTCCAATGAACCAAATGTCAACAAACCCTGACCTAGTTACTGCATACTCTCGACAGGACAGGTCACGCTGACATCACTGTAGAGTTGTACTGCTGATGTATTTGTGTGTCGTAACAGACCCCAAGGAACGTCTGGTCTCAGTAGTTTACTTCTCAATATGGTCACTGTGCAGGTTGACCCAGGAAGCTGGCACACCAGTTGTTAAACTCTTTTTCTTTGTGTAGTTGTTAACTCATACTGGCTACTAGTTGTTGAATCATGCTTTATTTGCTAAATGATGTGAATGTCCACCAGTGGATAAATGTAGATGTTGGGACTGGTGTAGTAAAGTGTAACGATTGTCAACTCATCAAACCCAGCACAGTTTTGGTCATACAGGTCATCTTGTCCTGGAACGTGATGAGGCTCCGACAAGAATGTGAGTGTAAACAATGAGTGTGTATCTGAATGTCAGTACGCGAATGGTAGAATGATTCGATAGAGTTGACAGGTTGGTAGTACATCACTCATACTCACACTGTTCGAATTCAAGAAGTACTGGAACTACGGTGGTCTTTTTATAACATTTAATGGGACGCACACTTGGACAGTACGTGTATGGTTACAGGAACAAATGTCGACATAGACAGCATAATGTTGATCACAGGAATATCATCTTAAGTTAGCATTCATGCTTGGCAAATATCATAATGGAGCATTCGTAAATAAGCATTCAGCGTTCCATCATGTAAATCATCTGGCTTTACTGACTGGGCACGTCAGACCATAACCAATACATAGGAAGGCTCCTAGACCTAACCTCGTCTAGCGAATATTCCTTCACGTAAAGTTCAATATATATATATTTCATAATATAGGAATCCCAGACATGGGTTCTCACATGTAGCAGTGATCTCTTGGTTCATCGAGCGATAGTACAGGCATCCCTTTTTCTCACTCGATAAATACAAAGTATATGAATTTCAACATGGCTGTTCTCTCTCTCGTGAGCTTCACTCACTATAGAATATAGACCAAAATTAGTCATTCATTAAATGTCCTCATTTCTTCATAGGTTCTCTCATAGAGGTAATTGAATAATATCATACAATCCAGTGCTGATACATAGGAATGTCTTCTTCCTTTGAATGGATATTCTTTTTAAAAGTACCACTGTGCATCTGCTTATCAACAACGATGGCGAAGCCCAAGTTCATAATAAATTGTGGTTTTACCTTTTTATGCGAAATATAACTTTGCCATTCCTTGGCAAAAGAGAATAAACACTGGGGTAAAGTACATACAACATGTCTAAATGATTATCACTTTTCCCCATCCATATATAGATCACTATTTCGGCAAAAAGCCTGCTACAACAAAACTCGGCATCCTCACAGGATGACAGCCATGGATCACACCCTTTGCTAGCGATACTTCCGCTGCATAGCCTTTGACCTTTTCTAGCGACAACCAAATTAGTTCGACTTAGAAATGCAAAGATATCCATATATAAGACAGACTCGTCCTACTCATACAAACACTACGTATAAATTCAGGCCATAGATATACTGAAGCAAGAACAATCTATTCCTACCCAGCCACAGAATAAATCGCAGTAGGCCTAGAGTCGTCTGCGGAGTCCGATCGAAGATGACAGAACTATTTTCAAGGGAAGCAACCCAAAAATGACTTCTCCTTAAGCACTTAAAAAGGAAATACTTTGCTTACAAAATATTTGCGAACATAATAAGAATATAAATGTATTATATTGCAAGATAGTAAAAATTGCCCTTTACAGGGTGCTCATCAAGCAACTTCGGATACGACAAAGGAGAAGTCTAATAAGATCAAATTACCTTATTTCAATCCTTTAAAGGATGACATAACGGATTATCTTGACAGATTTCAATTTTTATGCGATACGCATAAAATAAAAAAGAAAAATATGTCAAACAACTGATGGAATTTTTTTCAGGTGAGCCAGTAACTACTCTTATGACAATAGAGGAACATGACAGGACTAACTATGATGTTGTCAGAGCAGCATTCCTTAAAAGATATCGACTAAAAGAAGAAGATTATCGTCTTCGTCTTAAGACAATGTTGCCAGAAAATGGAGTAGTTTTCTCTGACTTTATTATAAAGATACGCCGTACATTCACACGTTGGATTGAGTTGTCGCAGACTGAAAAAACATATGAAGGCCTAATGGACTTATTACTTCAAGACAAAGTTATGTCATCGGTCAACAAATCTTTCCTTGCTTTTCTTCATGAGCGTAAACCTAAAAACATAAAAGACTTGGAGGAATATTGTTGCCAGTACGTAACTGCGCATCCCCATGCTACAGTTAGCAATTCTAAAGCGAAAGAAGGGTTGCCAGTTGCTTCTGCAGCACCATATGGCTCTAATTACAATCGTAAATTTCAAGGGGCTAAACAAAGCTTTAATAAGAAGAGTAATCAGAATTACACTCAATATCAAAGCAATCCATCACACAATGGGTTTTCTTCAAAGAATTGGAGACGAGCTGATAGTCCTCGTAATGTTGCGTCTAATAATTATAGACACTTTCGCAAAGGTTATCACAATAGGAACTATCCGAGTCTTTCTTCTCGAGATAATTATCCTCGCCGTCAAGAATATTACGATGATGGTTATGGAAACTGTGATGCAAACCAGAATAATGGTTATGATGGGCAATATAATGATAATTGCAGGGGAAATAATAATTACGGCAGACCTAGACATAACAAAAGAAAATCTTATCGGCAGGCAAATGCTGCACAACATGAGTCTCAGGAAGCCTGTAGTCAAGTGAACGATAGTAGAAACTCTAATGCTATCACTGGCTCTGCTTTCGATTTTTGGAGAGCAGCTAAGTGCCCCCAATGCTCAACATTGTTCGAGCCATCTACAGTATCTACCATAATTTGTGGTCACCCTCTACCCGCTCTTCCTGCTACAGTTGCGCATGTCGGGAAAGGATCTCTTATCTTACATAAAGGTCTAGTGATTGATAAACCAGTCTCAGTACTTTTTGATTCTGGATGTACTACTATTGGGTTTAGACAATCTCTTATAGATCCTTGCTGTGCCACAGGAAAGGTGGTTAAATGTATGACATTTGGTGGAACTTTGGAGATATATCCTACTGCTATCATCCACATGGATACTACCTTCTTTACAGGAGATGTCCACGCGTGTCTTCTTCCTAATCCTATTTCGGATCTTATAATCGGTCGTATTCACGGGGTTAAGGAATGTACCCCGCAGCAAATTGCTGCTTGGGAAAAACAGAATATCCAAACAGCCAATGTGGTTGTAACAAGAGCACAAGCTCTTATTCCTTCAACTTCATCTAATGATGGTAATGAAGTGTGTAGCCAAGATGATAACTTGGTGATTTCACATGACCCGTTTGTGAAACTACAAGAAGAAGACTCTTCTCTAAATAAATACTTTCTTCTCGCTAAAAACAGTGATCCGAATCAAAATACAATTCACAAATCGTATATCACTATGAAGATTGGTATACGAGTACGTATGGTACAACACTCAGACAAATCTATGCATTCTCAAATTCTTGTGCCCAAAAGTATGAGAGCCTTAATTCTTCAACATGCACACGATTCTCAGTGTGCTGGACACATGGGTTTTTCTCGCACTAAGTCGATAGTTCTAGCGGCTTTCTTTTGGCCATTCGTAAACAAAGACATACGAATTTATTGCCGATCTTGTAAGATTTGTCAAGAAGTCAAATCTAGAGGTCCACGACATGCTGCACCTATCCAGGCTGCAGCCATTCCCATTCGACTATTCCAGAAGATGGCAATAGATATTATTGGCCCTTTTAAGATTAAGTAAGCCAGAGGACATCAATTCATCCTAACATGCGTCGACATGTGCACACGTTGGCCAGAGGCTATACCTCTAAAGAGCATATCTACTGCCGATATCGCAGACGCTCTTTGGCTAACATTTTCTCGTTTGGGTTTTCCCAGAGAAATATTGTCAGACCATGATACTCAATTGATATCAAACACTATGTCGCAGGTGATGTCTATCCTAGATATTAAAAGTTATCTCAGTAATATTTATCACCCAATGTCTAATGGGTTGGCTGAACGTCTTAATAGAACTCTCAAGAACTTACTTGGCAAGATTACTGAGGATTATCCTCAGGATTGGGACAGGGTTTTACCCGCGGCTCTCTTTGCCTATAGAGAGGTCCCCAACGAACATACAGGGTTTTCTCTTTTTCAACTTGATTTTGGCGCGCAACCGCGCGGTCCTATGTCCTTGCTACACGATTTGATAACTGCCGATAATATTGACAATGACACTCAATCTTCATATGAGTATGTCATTGCTCTCAGGCATAAGATTATCGAAGCATGCAAGTTAGCGACTTCATCCTCCGAATTTGCCAAAGAAAAGGCGAGGAAATTCGCTAATAAAAAGAGACGCTTACGTCAACTTTGTCCTGGAGACAAAGCGTTTGTCTTACTTCCTTCGAGGGAGAACAGACTTCTCATTGCATGGAAAGGTCCATATAAAATAGTCTCAAAATTTCCGATGTCGACTATGTTGTCGATATTGATGGAAGGCATAAAACCTTCCATATAAATATGCTTACGGAATTTATTGAACGACCAGACTATTTGCAGCCTATTTTCCAGGCGACGGACGATTCTCCAGTCCAACATGGTCATATCATCCTTGTCGGTTATACAGGAGGAGGAAACTACGTTTTCAGATGTTAATCTACCTCTTCCTATGGTTCCACTCAATTCTACGGAACCATGGAGAAACGTTTCGGTTTCTTCTAATTTGTCTTTTGAGGAACAGTGTCAAGTATCTTCTTTGCTACAATCATTTCAGGATGTCCTTACCGACATTCCTGGACACACACATATTATCAAACATGACATCATACTTACTGATCATAATCCGATCAGAGTAAGACCATATCCTATCCCTATTCATTTCCAAGCGCAAGTCGAGAAAGAATTGGATGAAATGATACAATTGAAAATAATTGAACCATCCACTTCAGCATACTCTTCGTCCGTGGTTATTGTTCGAAAGAAAAACAATAACATACGTCTTTGCGTCGATTATCGCAAATTGAACCAAGTTACAAAGTTCGGTGCTGAACCTATGCCTTTATTGGAAGATCTACTTACTAGACTTTCTAAATCGCGATTCTTTACTAAACTTGACTTGTCGAAAGGCTATTGGTAAGTTCCGTTAACTGAACGCGCCAAACCTTTCACTGCTTTCTCAACACCTGGGGGTTTGTATCAATAGAATTTTATGCCTTTCGGGCTCATGAACGCCCCAGCTACTCTCGTACTCATGATGCGTCGAATTCTCTCATATCGTACAGATGTCATCGCATACTGTGACGACATCTGTCTTTTCAGCGATACTTGGGAATAAAACTATTCGGGTTTAAATGAGTTACTGTCTACTCTACGCGAGCACAATTTGACTGCAAAACCCTCTAAAGCCTTTTTTGGGTTTAGTGAAATCTCTTTCCTACTTCATCGTGTTGGTCATGGTCTATTGAAGACAGAGAACCAAAACATTTCTAAGATATTAAATATCTCCGTTCCTAAAACAAAAAAGCAAGTACGTAGTCTCTTGGGATTAATACAGTTCTACGGAAGATTCAATAATAATCGGTCCTCCATTATGGCACCTCTTTCAACTTTATTGAAAAAAGGTTCTCCTAATATGGTGCGCTGGTCCCAAGAATGCCAATCTTCATTGGAGCAGATTAAGAATTTGTTCTCATATCCTCCTATCTTACGACTACCATCGATTGATAAGATTTTTGTCCTTCGTAGTGATGCCTCTTCCACTGGGATCGGGGCGGCACTTATGCAGGAATATTCAGGAACTCTGCATCCTGTGATATATATCTCTAGGAAATTGAATGCGGCGGAAAGGAACTATTCGGTTCTAGACCGTGAATTGTTAGCTATGGTTTGGGCCATTCTTAAGCTACAAAGATTCCTTCTAGGCGCGCATTTCATTATGGAAACCGACCAAAACGCTCTTACAGCTATGCAGAACAAGGATTTGAAGAGCTCGAGATCTACTCGATATGCTATTGCTCTTCAACCTTTTCATTTCACAGTGCGGGCTATCCGTAGTTCGGATAATGTGATGACGGACATACTGTCCTGATGCCCACTTGATTCCACTTAAGTCTGGTGTCCTAGATTTCATGATACATTTCCAGACTCATGTCTGTTCATAATATACATTAACACATTTGTTTCACCTTAGATTAGTAAATTGATTGTTTTCTTTCTCTATTACTATCTTTGATGTAATGTGGAAGGTTGAGTTAACATAAAATAAAGGTCAAAAATAAGAAAAGGAAAAATTTTAAAATGGCCACATATAATACTTAAATAATTTTGTAATGACTATAGTGCATTATAGCATGTTACTAATTATGTCATTTATATTGTTCTCATTGCAAACTAGTACCAAGTATGGAGCGCTTGTGAGAACCATGATGATGCCATACCTTACATTTGTTCGAGAGATCACAGCACTTATTTGTATATAATATACTTCTATTGTTAGATAATGTGTAAGGAATTTAACAAATTTGGTCATGTCCATCCATTACATATATTAATAGTGTAACGTTGTAATTTGTATATTGATATGACTTCTTGAGTTAGATTGTCATTTGTCATTGCTATGATTATAGTATTGCATAATTGTTTAATAGTTACGTAATTTTTGTTAGTATCGCCAGCAACTGAGGTTTCTTTGATGGTCCTTCCCGAATATATTTTCTATTATTTGGTGAGATGATTTGATTCTCTCAAGACGCTCTATTTGTGCGTCGATTCACCCTGACATTAGGTTGATTCTTTCATTGGCGCATTATTCATGTGTCATGAGCTTGTGTTATCTTGCTCATTGATGTATTTAAAAAAAAATGGGTCAGTTTTTTATACGGGGGTTGCGGTAGTCTGTTGCTGTCGTTTTTGACGGAGTCATAAT
Source organism: Oreohelix idahoensis (assembly GCA_024509875.1). NCBI lineage: Eukaryota > Metazoa > Mollusca > Gastropoda > Stylommatophora > Oreohelicidae > Oreohelix > Oreohelix idahoensis. Next base: position 31,811 of record JAMPIV010009624.1, read on the forward strand.
AGGTAAATATATTTAGTACTTTTGTTGGTCAAAGTTGGTTAATTGGGTTTTAACTTCCATGACAGGTTGTTTGAGGGTTGTCTGCCCTTTCTTTCAATCATTGTCGTTGATCTGTCTTAACGATGCTCAGTTTTATGCTGTCTAGGCATGCGCGAGTTCTAGGCGCGAACTGAGGGAACTTCCGTCAGGGAGATAGTTTTTTTGTGGGCTGCCGGACATGTTGTCCGTGGTGTTTTTTCTCTATATCATCGTGGGGATTGGAAAGTTTTCGATATGACTGAAATGTCAATGTTTTCCCCAGTGATTCTTTGTTCGTCAAGAGTGACGATAGTTATTAAGTGTGCATCCGGAGGATTCTGTAAAAGGTAAAGAAACCTTCATATTAATATGCCTTTGGTTGCAGAACATTTGAAATTACCTATCTGTGAGTGAAGCTCACAGATCTTGAGAGACAGAATTCCTTCTTTGCTTCTTGTTCTAGCCAATTGAGACTATGTGTTTTCAATTGAACAGAAGCTTAATGATGATGATAAATTATTGTGGACGCCGCAGGTTGGCGGTATATATATATGTTTAGCATGGTTCGATCGTGCCTGCTAACAAAGGATACACAGCTGTCTACATATTGAGGCCCTGGATTACGGCAAATGTTTTTCAGCAAGAGGAAGTATACCTGGCGGCATATGCCAGTTGAATAGCAGCCTTATGTTATATTGCTACGCAGTTTAGGAGCTCGTTTGTTGGGCGACAGAGCTAATTAAGTACCTGACGCGCTGAGTCAATGGTACGGAAGCTACATTATGAACTGTAACATAAGGACAGATGATGATTGGGTATGTCCTAATCGATGTATGATGCAAGCCTTTGATTAATAGACATTTAACAGTCATTCTATATTTATGTGAAGTCCTTGATCTTGTTAATTCGACTGTCCTGTTAATGCTACTGTCAGTTTTCGTAAATAAATGTTTGAAACGTGCCAGCAGTCTTCAATTCATCATTGACTACTGCATGCGAGTGTATGGGTGCATTATTGACTTTATCAAGAGCTTCAAGCATTTGCGTTCTCGTCTACACCCACACTCAGCACATCATAATACCAATACCACACATCTATAACATGTACGCTGTTTTGTGTGTGTGATCATATTACCCCTGGCAGCGCCTCACGCTGGTGACCTACATCAACACCGCAATCTTACACAGTCCAGATGATAAACGGCACGTTCACTCTGCCAGCTTTCACATCACGCATAAATAGTACGTTACAGTTATCAGGTATGGATAGAACTATATATATTAGAATCGGAACTCACACATGTGCCTTACGCTCTGTAATAATTAAAGCTGCAATAATAAGGCCAGCAAGGAATAAAGTTTATTGACAATCAGTGACAATCCGGCTAACAGTTTACCAGCACTACATGGAGGCCAGTTAGCAGTGGTGGTCCAAGTCAATCAGATGTTTGCTCCTGGTTCATTAGGGACAATGCAAATCCAGATACTACTGGATCCACCACCGGGATTGAAACATGTAACATGACAAGCCAAGTATATGGTGCTTGTCCAATAAATACCACATGTCCTAATGTGTGTCTATGTCTTCAGTATGTGTATGACAATGATGTGCTCATATGTCTGTTTACATAGTCTGCCCTATTTCAAAACCGGTTTCAGGTCACTGATGTTAGATTTAGAATGACGTCGTTAATCTAAAAATAGTACTATACGATTGGAGAATATCAACGAGCGAAATTTGCGGCGTATTTGTACCAGCTTTTCGATCATGCATTGAACATGAATAAAAAAAAATGATGTCTCGTAAATTAAATGAAGGAAGATTGGGCCAGTAGTCACAATTCCGATAGAGATAACGATTTGTAGAGAAGAGAACTAATTTTTTTTTTTTTTTTTTTTTTTCCTTAACCAGCGGCACTTGGGCTTTCAGCCCTTCGGCCCAATGACATGTCATTGCGAGGCTGGGGAACCTGAGGACTTTCCTTCCAACCCGGTCAGGAGCTTCGCTCCTTCCCATCCACAGAGGGTTTATCACAGGAGCCGTTCAGGCTATTCAGTCAAATTTCCGGCCGTAAACATTTCTTCAAACGCCGACGCCCGGGTTTGAACCATGAACACCTGGTCGCCAGTACAACGCCGAAGCCATTACACCAGCGCGGCTCCCAGAAGAGAACTAAAAATGTAGTCAGTGTGTTATAGGCCAGTGCGCTGGATTAACCAGAGCACGGCGCTTGAAATAATAAAGTAGGAAAGAGCGTGTAAATTGGAATAGATAGTTTTTGTAGAGAATAGCTAATAATAAAATGAATACGAAGAGCATGTCTGCATAATCTTAGCCAGAGTTAGAATAACCCGAGGATTGAAGTAAAAGTAGGCGATATAGATAGTGGTTCTCTAGCTGTTAACCAATGATCTTAACCCGCCAATGTGACTTGTGAACCACAGGCGGTTCTTAAGTCATTTTAAGGATTATATTATTCTGCATGTTTACGCTATAGAATATGTAATGAATATATATATCTTCACGATGTTGGTAGAACGGTTGTAGTGAAGTGATAATGTGTGATCCTGCAGATTGGCAGGCAATAGATAAATAAAAAGTTGTGATTTTTATTTCAAGCGCTTAGCTGTTGATGCCACTTGTTATGTAATAGTGAGAACAATGATTCTCAAGGTAATTGTCACGATGAAAACAAGAATATAAATGGAGATAATTAAGAATGAGGATTCTCACATTGTATAGAATAAGACCAGATAGAACTAGAAAAAGAAATGAAACTATACATAATGTTGTTGATTCTGTAAATAGGCATGTTTTAATATTCTTATATCCAACTTTTAATCTTAATAAACATTTTATTATTTACTGGTTTATTGTCAGTTATTGCGATGAATTTACCATGATACAACGTTAAAATATCTCCAAATTTAACGATAAAATGTAGGGTTAAAAATAAAGCGTAAGATACTAGGAGACATGCTCGCCCATGCCAGCCTTTCCCACCGCCAGTTAAAACTAACGAGTTAGACGTGCAGACGAAACGTTTACCCTTTGTAGACGGGAGAGAAACGGAGAACACACAAAAGGAAAAATATGACTGAACACGTGTTTGAAGATAGCAAAGCTAAAAGACGCAATTGGTAGTGAAAGAAAAAAATTCACGTCACTAGTTGACACAAGGTAAGGAAGTGGACAAAAAACGACTTTAGCTCTTGTCAGAAACAGTCATTTCTTGGACTTTTACGATACTTGATTGTTATTTGAATTCAGCGGCAAACGCCGGGGAGAAGGTTCTCGAACATATTTCAAAAAAACAACTAACCTTGAAAAAGTAATTTTTTCTTAATAATAATGTTATGAATATAAAACCTAGCTAGTTTGATAGCCCATCTTGAGCAGCGAAATAATATATATTAAATTATACAAACGGATAGATAACAAGGAAGATATTGACAAAAGACTGTGTTGTTCATATCAGACGAGCGACTGCACTGTTAAACAATGTCACTAAAGTTTCAAAAATTTTGGCCTTGAGACATGCTAGTGCAAAATCGAGCTGGAATTAAAGAGAGGGGAAATGGTGGAGAATTGTGGCTAAAAATAGCTTCGGAGGCAGAAGGGTGTAGGGTATTGCATGGCGTTGGTCTAAGAACCAAGCGTGTTTTTATGAAAAAACAAGTAGAGACAGACGGACCAACAGACAGTAGTACATACTTGACTGAGAGCTGACTGAAATTTGACTTTTGGTTGTAGATTTGAAAGTTAGGGGGGGGGGAGTCGGTGATTGGATGAATGAAATCATATTGGCAGGACAGAGATGCGCATTTTTGCCATTCGTTACAAGACTGTCCAGAGAGACACAGTGGTTTAGTACCTGTGGTGTTGTTTCCAGAAGATAATACATAATTTTAGTGGGACGCCATCATATAGACAGCAGCTCAGCTGAGTTTTGCTAGCATTTAACTGTGTTCTCAATTCTGAATTCTGGTAAGAATGAAAGATTTCTTTTATACATTTTAATATTTCGAGTGATTGATACTGCCATATCATATAAACTGATTACGACAAGTAAGTGCTCGCTGATCCCCAGCCCAAGTTCAGGGTCTAGAGACAAACCAAATATATGGACGCCTACTAAAACTATGGACGGCGGATCTATTGTTGAGATCAGTGGAACATATCACCTATCTTATTGAATAGCAGGAAGCTATTGAACATATCTCAGATGCAATGTAGTCTTGGGGAACTAGTACTATATGAAAACAACTGGGTAAGATGTGCTGTGTGGTCAGAGAGATCTGACCCAGTCTGTGGGGTGTTGTTGTGTAGTGTTGTGTGCAGAAGTGGCTCAGTAGGTAGAGTTCTGACACATGCCACAAAACTTTTATTTCAGAATTGTGAGTTTCTGTTTGGCACCGAAGAGGTGCCAAATGCTGTGGTGAAATACACAAGCGTGGACCAGTGCAGTCTAACATTGTGTCAGAGCAGCCGAAGATTGTACTCCAGCAGGGAGAGGAAGGGCCACCAGACTCTTATACAAGATCGACGCAGTCGAGTTACGTGAGGATCTGGCCTGCTGGAAATTCACCAACTAATTTATCAACTAATTTACCAACTAATTCACCATCTAATAAAGACATACCATTGTGGAAAAATAAACTATGTATTCATCCCATAAGTCAATGGACAATGTTTGGTAGTCATAGACTGGGAGTGATGATACCACCCCAACAGTACATTCAGTAATAGTTCTCCTGGGACAATCTAATATAATTAATATTAACCAGACTTATAACATACCTTTGTAATCACATTCCATTTTATGATGTCATATAATTATGCATTCCATTTATAACTCCATAATATTTCATATGTTCTGACCAACAAACATTTGGTTCAGAACAAATAAATTTAACAAAAGATTTAATATTTAAAACTAAAACAGCCTGAGTTAGTTCAGTGTGTTATAAATTTTATTATTATTATTAGACTTATTAAATATCTGTTTGTGTGTGGGTAATCTACTACAACACATTACATTTCAGTACCCTAGACTTTTAACGTAGCTACATTCATTAGTAAAAAAAGATATGTTTGAGGTCGTAAGTGGTAGTAAGAAGGGCCTTCTGTAATTCGCATCAACATTTATCTCAGGAGCCTTCACAGCTGACCTCATTCATTACACTAGGTAACATCACAACCATACAATACCATCAAAATCCACTACAAATATTGGGACGCTCCTCCGGGATTTGAATTTTTTTTTTCTATTTGGATACTTGTCTGAGATAAGAATCTATATACTACAAATATTAGGGTCTTGTCCAGGGATAATTAGATAATCATAAATATTAGAATCTCCTGGTGGGAGAACTAAACTAGTGGGGACAAATTGTAAAAATTTAAAAGTGTCCCTTGAAATATAAAAATGGAAAATCAAAGTTGGTGAATCTTCACAGCCAGTTAGTTAATTAATTAATTAATTAGAATTACCTGTCTTTAGATAAGTAGAATTACCTGTCATTAAGTAAGTAGATTTACCCTGGTCAGTGTTATTTTGTGTGATGGCTGAGCTGGCAAAGTTCAGATCAGCTGCTGTGCTAACGGCGAAGGAAATGGGAATGGATGGTAAGGTTTTAATTCAGTATATAACTGCTGAATGTGACAAGTATATTGAAAGGGAAGATAGGAGGTTAGCTGAAGAGAAGAGGTTACAAATTGAGGCTGATAGAGAACTTAAGAGGCTGCAGATTGAGGCAGAAGAACAACGACAGCAAAGGGAAGCAGAAGATAGAAGGTTACACAGGGAGCACGAATTACGACTAAGGGAGCTGTAATTACAAGGCCATGCTCCTGAAAATGGTGCCAGCCCTTTTGCCTCAGATGCTACGCTCAGTCAGGGAGTCTCAAACTCAGCTATGGGGTTTCACTTAGACCATTTTGTTGAGAAAGACGATGACATCGAGGGGTACCTCAGTCGTTTTGAATTATTAGCTACTACATATGGGTTAGAGAGAGAGAGGTGGAGTTTAAAGTTATCACAGGGATTGAGAGGTACTTCTTATGAAGTCTTCGCAAAAATGAACAGAGAAGACCAAGACAATTATGACATGCTAAAGCAGGCTTTGTTATTAAGATACGAAAAAATGGTGAATTTTACCGTAAGAAATTTAGAAATGCCAAACTGTTGTCTGGGGAGACATACCACCAATTCTCTGCCAGACTGGAAACCTATTTGGAGAAATGGACTGCTCTGGAGAAGACCCAAGATCTTAAAGAAATGATCATGATAGAGCAATTAAGAGAGTCCATGGCTCCAGACTTGAGAAAATTTCTCATGGAACAAGGTGCAGAGAGGTTGGGGGAGGTTTTAAATGTCGCTGAGAGGTATCAGGCAGCCCAGGCAGAGGTAAGTGGCACTAAAAGGAAGCACATAGACAATTTTAAAGCGCCACAGCAATTTAATAAATTTGATAACCGAGAACAGGGTAATAAAGGCAGGACAAACTTTGATAGGCCAAGAAATGACTATCGTGACAGAAACTCACAGTTCAATGACCAAAAATATAATGAAAGAAAACCGTTAAACCAAGGAAAAAGATGGTGCAAATGGTGTAAGAAAGACAACCATAACACCGAATTTTGTAGAAGGAAACCTTCAAACATTGCTGCAATGAAGCCGGGGACTCAAAGATTAAAGGTTAATCCTAATGGACAGCAGGAACCTTATCACCCCCCAGTTTGTGAGGATGTTATTTGTAATTAGGTCAAAAAAGGTGCCTTTATGATACAGGTTTGGATTATGATTCAGTTGTGAAGTCTAGCCTAGTGGACCCAAGTCAGTATACCACAGAAACAGTGGAAATACAAGGGGCGACTAAGGACATACCACTCATGACACTTCCCATCGCTATGTGGAAGGAGAAATCAGAGCAGCAGTTATAGATGAACCAATCTACCCTCTGATATTGGGGTGTAGGTACGCCTTCTTGGGGAATCCCGAGAGACCTGTGATCATGGCGACAGTGCAGACCAGGTCACAGAAAAAGGAGGAAGAAGGTGAACCTATAAATGCTCATCCAGAGGAGATGAAGAAGGCGCAGGCTGAGGATAGGACACTCAAGCCATGTTTTAAAAAATTTCCCAAATGCCACACACCTCCAAGCAAAGGAGAATATTTTATGAAGAACAAATTATTATATAGGAAGGCCGGAACTGGAACAAATAGTCACAACCAGCTGGTTCTTCCCACTTCATATAGGGATAAAGTGATGGAACTCGGGCATGCAATTCCCTTCAGTGGTCACATGGGGATCAGCGCCACAGGACAGCGTATAGCTTGTCATTACTTCTGGCCAGGGATAACGGAGGATATAAAAAGATATGTCACATCCTGTCCAGAATGTCAAAGGGTAGCTCCAAAGCACTGGAATGCTCCTGCAGCTCTAGGGGAAATGCCCATAGTGGGAACACCTTTTGAGAGGGTTGCAGTGGATATTGTGGGACCTCTCACTCGGACCAAGAGGAGGAACAGTTACATCCTTACTCTGGTGGACACTTGTTCTATGTAGGGAGAGGCGGTAGCCCTGCCATCAATTGATTCAAAACATGTAGCAGAGGCACTACTTACAATATTCACAAGATTAGGATTCCCGCATCAAATCTTGACTGATAATGGCTCACAGTTCAAGGGGAAACTAACGGAAGAAGTTTTTAAGCTATTTCAAGCCAGACACTTTCATTGTAGTCCGTACCACCCACAAGGCAACGGCCAGGTAGAGAGGTTCAATGGGACTCTCATTTCTATCCTGAGGAAGCTGGCACACGAAAAACCGGATCTGTGGGATCAATTCCTGCCCGCCGCGTTGTTTGCGTATCGGGAGGTACCACATAGTTCAACCGGGATGGCTCCCGCAACTCTGCTATTTGGGAGGCCAATAAAAGGTCCATTGGAAGCTCTATTAAGGACCTGGACAGATGAGAAGGCAGAAGAGACTGTTACCTCATCTTATCAATATGTGAACGAACTGACCACTCGTCTGAAAGCTGGATGGAATCTAGCAAATGATAATTTGAGACAAGCCAGGAAGAAACATGCAGCATATTTTAGAAGGAAGGCAAAGGACAGAGAATTAGCTGTGGGAGAGAAGGTGCTTCTTCTACTACCCGGCAGCCAGAATAAATTACAAATTGGATGGCAAGGTCCATATACGGTTCTAGAGAAGGTGTCTAGAACAAACTATAAAATTGACAAAAAGGGGAAGGAGAAAGTTTATCATGTAAACTTGTTAAAGAAGTATCTGGACAGACCACTCCAGGAAAGCACCCCCTTACTGACCTTGGCTATCGCAACTCAAATGCAAAAGGAACCACTCACCTCACATGAATACCCATTACATCCTTGTGAAACAGCGGCACAAGTAAAAGTCAGTAAGCACCTGACTAAAAATCAGAGGGAGAGAGTTCAACAGGTTCTGGAGGAACATACAGATGTCTTAACAGATAAACCAGGACATACAAATTTGCTACAGTATGACATGAAACTGGTAGACTCAAACCCAATCTGTATGAGAGCCTATTCTATTCCGTTCGCGAAGGAGAAGGCATTGAAAGAAGAAATAGATTATTTGTTAAAGGAGCAGATTATTTCACACAGTGAATCATCTTTTAGCTCCAGTGTAGTTTTGTTGATGAAACCGTCTGGGGAACACAGACTGTGCATAGATTACAGGAAACTGAATGCTGTCACAGAAGGACAAGTGGATCCATTACCAGACACAAAACAGTTATTTGCCAGATTAAACAAGGCAAAATACTTTTCAAAGGTGGATCTTAGTAAAGGCTATTACCAGATTCCAGTGAAGCCTGAAGTGAGACCTTATTTAGCGTTTAGCACCTCGGAAGGACATTATGAATTCAACATGCTACCATTCGGATTGAAAATTGCTCCGAGCGTATTTTCAAGGATGATGCGCAAATTGTTGGATCCCTTGAATAACCCATGTATCACGAATTTCATGGATGATATTCTCGTCGCCACAGAGACATTTGAAGAACACATTAACTCTCTGAAAATGTTATTTGATAGGCTTAGGGAGGCGAATTTAACTGCTAGGTCAACAAAATGTTGTATTGGATGCAAAGAGTTGGAATTCTTGGGACACACTGTATATCAGGGTAATATGACCCCTGACCCCAAGAACTTGGAAAAACTGCAGAGAGCACCTAGACCACAAACAAAACAGGACGTGCGATCATTCGTGTCGTTATGTGGATTTTACCAAAAATATATCAACAATTTTAACTCTATTTGTGCTCCTCTGACTGATCTGACTCGCAAGGGACTTCCAGATAAAATTGTTTGGACTGCGCAATGTGAATTAGCTTTTCAAGAGTTAAAGGATAAACCCACTAGCAAGCCTATTCTCAAATTGCCTGATTTGACACAGGACTTCGTGGTGAGAACAGATGCAAGTAATGTAGGCTTCGGGGCGGCTTTGTTGCAAAGGTCATCTTCACCCAATGAGGAACTGAACCCAGTCGCTTATGCAAGCCGGAAATTGAATAAAGCGGAGCAAGGATATTCCACAAGCGAAAAAGAATGTTTAGCGTTAATCTGGGCGATAAAAAAGTTTCAAATCTATCTGTATGGTAGGACTTTTGTGGTCCAGACGGATCATCAGCCCCTGGTATTCTTATCTCAGGCTAAGCATGAAAACGCAAGATTGTTGAGATGGTCTTTATTATTGCAACCTTATCAGTTTATTATCGAATACATCTCAGGGTCATTGAATGTCGGTGCAGATTTCCTCAGTCGGCACCCCTGTGATCAAGATTAGAGTAGTGGCAGGCGTGAGGAGTAATTTTATCTATGTGTATCACTGGTTTTGGAACTTGCCGTAGTGCATGTTCTCAGGTGGGGAGATGTGTGATGAATTTACCATGATACAACGTTAAAATATCTCAAAATTTAACGATAAAATGTAGGGTTAAAAATAAAGCGTAAGATACTAGGAGACATGCTCGCCCATGCCAGCCTTTCCCACCGCCAGCTAAAACTAACGAGTTAGACGTGCAGACGAAACGTTTACCCTTTGTAGACGGGAGAGAAACGGAGAACACACAAAAGGAAAAATATGACTGAACACGTGTTTGAAGATAGCAAGGCTAAAAGACGCAATTGGTAGTAAAAGAAAAAAATTCACGTCACTAGTTGACACAAGGTAAGGAAGTGGACAAAAAAACGACTTTAGCTCTTGTCAGAAACAGTCATTTCTTTGACTTTTACGATACTTGATTGTTATTTGAATTCAGCGGCAAACGCCGGGGAGAAGGTTCTCGAACATATTTCAAAAAAAACAACTAACCTTGAAAAAGTAATTTTTTCTTAATAATAATGTTATGAATATAAAACCTAGCTAGTTTGATAGCCCGTCTTGAGCAGCGAAATAATATATATTAAATTATACAAACGGATAGATAACAAGGAAGATATTGACAAAAGACTGTGTTGTTCATATCAGACGAGCGACTGCACTGTTAAACAATGTCACTAAAGTTTCAAAAATTTTGGCCTTGAGACACGCTAGTGCAAAATCGAGCTGGAATTAAAGAGAGGGGAAATGGTGGAGAATTGTGGCTAAAAATAGCTTCGGAGGCAGAAGGGTGTAGGGTATTGCATGGCGTTGGTCTAAGAACCAAGCGTGTTTTTATGAAAAAACAAGTAGAGACAGACGGACCAACAGACAGTAGTACATACTTGACTGAGAGCTGACTGAAATTTGACTTTTGGTTGTAGATTTGAAAGTTAGGGGGGGGGGGAGTCGGTGATTGGATGAATGAAATCATATTGGCAGGACAGAGATGCGCATTTTTGCCATTCGTTACAAGACTGTCCAGAGAGACACAGTGGTTTAGTACCTGTGGTGTTGTTTCCAGAAGATAATACATAATTTTAGTGGGACGCCATCATATAGACAGCAGCTCAGCTGAGTTTTGCTAGCATTTAACTGTGTTCTCAATTCTGAATTCTGGTAAGAATGAAAGATTTCTTTTATACATTTTAATATTTCGAGTGATTGATACTGCCATATCATATAAACTGATTACGACAAGTAAGTGCTCGCTCTTGATCCCCAGCCCAAGTTCAGGGTCTAGAGACAAACCAAATATATGGACGCCTACTAAAACTATGGACGGCGGATCTATTGTTGAGATCAGTGGAACATATCACCTATCTTATTGAATAGCAGGAAGCTATTGAACATATCTTAGATGCAATGTAGTCTTGGGGAACTAGTACTATATGAAAACAACTGGGTAAGATGTGCTGTGTGGTCAGAGAGATCTGACCCAGTCTGTGTGGTGTTGTTGTGTAGTGTTGTGTGCAGAAGTGGCTCAGTAGGTAGAGTTCTGACACATGCCACAAAACTTTTATTTCAGAATTGTGAGTTTCTGTTTGGCACCGAAGAGGTGCCAAATGCTGTGGTGAAATACACAAGCGTGGACCAGTGCAGTCTAACATTGTGTCAGAGCAGCCGAAGATTGTACTCCAGCAGGGAGAGGAAGGGCCACCAGACTCTTATACAAGATCGACGCAGTCGAGTTACGTGAGGATCTGGCCTGCTGGAAATTCACCAACTAATTTATCAACTAATTTACCAACTAATTCACCATCTAATAAAGACATACCATTGTGGGAAAATAAACTATGTATTCATCCCATAAGTCAATGGACAATGTATGGTAGTCATAGACTGGGAGTGATGATACCACCCCAACAGTACATTCAGTAATAGTTCTCCTGGGACAATCTAATATAATTAATATTAACCAGACTTATAACATACCTTTGTAATCACATTCCGTTTTATGATGTCATATAATTATGCATTCCATTTATAACTCCATAATATTTCATATGTTCTGACCAACAAACATTTGGTTCAGAACAAATAAATTTAACAAAAGATTTAATACTTAAAACTAAAACAGCCTGAGTTAGTTCAGTGTGTTATAAATTTTATTATTATTATTAGACTTATTAAATATCTGTTTGTGTGTGGGTAATCTACTACAACACATTACATTTCAGTACCATAGACTTTTAACGTAGCTACATTCATTAGTAAAAAAAGATATGTTTGAGGTCGTAAGTGGTAGTAAGAAGGGCCTTCTGTAATTCGCATCAACATTTATCTCAGGAGCCTTCACAGCTGACCTCATTCATTACATTAGGTAACATCACAACCATACAATACCATCAAAATCCACTACAGTTATTAAGCTTATTATTGTTAGTGGTTTTAGAAAATGTTTTTCAGTGAAACAGTTAGTTATCTTGGTGACTTTGTTAAGTTTCGTCAATGACATTTGGGGTACTGTGAGATGAACTGTGTTAACAACAAAAGGTGAGCATTAACATTAAATTATACGCAACATCACGTGACAAGAAACACCAACACGTAGCATCAAACTCATCCAGAAGAACGAACCTGGGTTGAACAAGGTTGCACACATTCTCATGATGGTGGAAATCAACATCTAGGGCGTATAGCCTTTCAGACTTAAGCGTCTAAGATATTAAAGGAGATAATAACCAGGATATAGAAATGGATCAGAGGTGTGGCAAGATGTGATAAGGAAACAATGAACGATGAAAGCGAAACAAAGATAAGGAGCGGGTGAGAAAATAACAAAATGAAAGGCAGAAAGTTAAAAGATGTCACAGAAAAATATAACGATTGAAGATTTGACATAAAAGGTTAACATAAAATAAAGGTCAAAAAAATAAGAAAAGGAAAAATGTTAAAATGGCCACATATGATACTTAAATAATTTTGTAATGACTATAGTGCATTATAGCATGTTACTAATTGTGTCATTTATATTGTTCTCAGTGAAAACTAGTACCAAGTACGGAGCGCTTGTGAGAACCATGATGATGCCATACCTTACATTTGTTCGAGAGATCGCAACACTTATTTGTATATAATACACTTCTATTGTTAGATAATGTGTAAGGAATTTAACAAATTTGGTCATGTCCATCCATTACATATATTAATGGTATAACATTGTAATTTGTATATTGATATGACTTCTTGAGATAGATTGTCATTTGTCATTGCTATGATTATAGTATTGCATAATTGTTTGATAGTTATGTAATTTTTGTTAGTATCGCCAGCAACTGAGGTTTCTTTGATGGTACCTTCCCGAATATGTTTTCTATTATTTGGTGAGATGATTTGATTCTCTCCAGACGCTCTATGTGTGCGTCGATTCAACCTGACATTAGGTTGATTCTTTCATTGGCGCATTATTCATGTGTTATGAGCTTGTGGTATCTTGCTCACTGATGTATTTAAAAAAAATGGGTGCGGTAGTCTGTTGCTGTCGTTTTTGACGGAGTCATAATAGGTAAATCTATTTAATACTTTTGTTGGTCAAAGTTGAGGATAATTGGGTATTTACTTCCATGACAGGTTGTTTGAGGGTTATCTGCCCTTTCTTTCAATTATTGTCGTTGATCTGTCTTAACGATGCTCAGTTTTATGCTGTCTAGGCATGCGCAAGTTCTGGGGGCGAACTGAGGAAACTTCCGTCAGGGAGGTTGTGTTTTGGGCTGTCGGACATGATGTCCGTTGTGATTTTCTCTATATCATCGTGGGGGTTGGAACGTTTTCGATATGACTGAAATGTCAATGTTTTCCCCAGTGATTCTTTGTTCGTCAAGAGTGACGACATTTATTAAGTGTGTATCCGGAAGATTCTGTAAAAGGTAAATGACATTCTTATTAGTATGCCTTTGGTTGCAGAACATTTGAAATTACCTATCTGCGAGTGAAGCTCACAGATCTTGAGAGACAGAATTCCTTCTTTGCTTCTTGTTCTAGCCAAATGAGACTATGTGTTTTCAATTGAACAGAATCCTAATGATGATGATAAATTATTGTGGACGCCGCAGGTTGGCGATATATATGTTTAGCATGGTTTGATCGTGCCTGCTAACAAAGGATACACAGCTGTCTACATATTGAGGATCTGTATTACGGCCAATATTTTTCAGCAAGAGGAAATATATCTGGCGGGCTATGCCAGTTGAATAACAGCCTTAAGTATTAATGCTACGCAATTTAGGAGCTCGTTTGTTGGACGACAGAGCTAATTAAGTACCTGACTCGCTGAGTCAATGGTACGGAAGCTACATTATAAACTGTAACATTAGGACAGATGATGTTTGGGTATGTCCTAGTTGATGTATGATGCAAACCTTTGATTACCAGACATTTAACAGTCATTCATTATTTATGTGAAGTCCTTGATCTTGTCGATTTGACTGTCCTGTTGATGCTACTGTCAGTTTCGTAAAAAAATGTTTGAAACGTGCCAGCAGTCATCAATTCATCATTGATTACTACATGCGAGTGTATGGGTGAATTATGGACTTTACTAAGAGCTTCAAGCATTCGCGTTCTCGTCTACACCCACACTCAGCACATCATAATACCAGTACCACACATCTACAACATGTACGCTGTTTTGTGTGAGTGATCATAGTACCACTGGCAAAGCCTCACACTGGTGGCCGTTACATTTCTGGTGACCTACATCAACACCGCAACATTACACAGTCCAGGTGATAAACGACACGTTCACTCTGCCAGCTTTCACATCACGCATAAACAGTACGTTACAAGTATATTTGTTCTTGTCTAACACAAATAAAATTATTTCCCTGTTGTATCAACACAAATGGGAACATACAGGTTCTGTAAAAGTATTAACATACGTACACATTCACGATCACATCAGTTTAACAAAAATGGTTGAAAGCCTGAACAGAAGGATTCTGCAAGCAGCCACTGAGTCTATTAGGACAGAGAGGCAAGGCAGAATTACAAACCATGTTGAACTGAAGAACTACAAAAGCTTGATCATGAACTACACAACACAGGGAGAAGAAACAACTGAAGAGAATCACAAACACTGGTGACGTGCGAAATCAAATTTCTGGACGCTTTGCACAGTTTTGTAAGGGTCAGTAACATTTTCTTTTTCTCTTTCAAGGGACACAACATAATTTTGAAAAATAATACAATATAATTAAAAAACTTGTTTAGAAACATTAAACTTTTCCAAATAACTTAATAAATAATATAAAACAAACATTACCTATTAAAAAGTTATATTTTTGTTAAATTTTGTGACATTGTTAAGGTCAAAGGGGAATGATACGTACTATACTGATTATACAGTGTGAATTCAGGGTTGTCGCACTTGTTAGCTGGTTTAATTGTGAGTTGTTTAAACATTTATATGTTAGAAAACAGAGTGTACAGAAAGCGTGTGAGCGCTGGTCATGTAGTTATTCTGTACTGGTTTCGGCCGGCTGTGAATAGCTCACGGGGAGTCCGTGAACAGCCGAGTCCGGTGTCTGTTTGTGCGGGAGATGTGTCATCCCGTGGCAGTCTAAGTTGGGCGGTTGACTGGAGTCAGCCCTGTATCTTGTGTGTGTTCCCAAGGGTAGTGTAAGGGAACGATATTTGGCCATTTTTCGAGGTGTACTAGTACTTGCCTATTTAGGAGTGTTTATCTGCAGATAAGATGTGATAAATCTGCAGATAAGATGTGATAAGGGAAGAATAAGGTGTACTTTATGTTAAGGACATGTTCTGAGGCCTTGGTGTCTACAGGCCGATGTTTTGGATCATATTTACCTCCCTGATAGATTTCTATTGTGCAGGAACGGCGCTAGGAGATAGTAAGGCCATTGTTCCTTATGGAGGGAGAGTTATTGAAGAGATTATAAGGCCAGGAGTTGTGTAGGCCAGATTACTTATAGACTACAGAGAGGACAGTCTTTTGAGTATATATAGATTTAAGCCTGGGTGGCGTTTTGTAACTGCAGTGTCAGCAGTCGTTCTGGTGGAACATTAGAACTGCGAATATATATAGATCTAAGCCTGGGTGGCGTTTTTGTAACTGCAGTGTCAGCAGTCGTTCTGGTGAATTTACTGATGTAACATTAGAACTGAGATGTAAACAGGGTTTACATCATACTGAACAGCTGTAACGTTCTGCGCAATTGATTATTATTGATTTTTGTGTCTCCTGTTGTACCTGTGTAGTGTATCGTATCGGATTGATGTTGCTGTGTAAATAAATGATGTGCTGTCAATTGGAAATGAACACTAGTCTGATTCGTTGATCTATGCTTGACAGTACAGGGTGAGTGACTGTACCCTTCATACCACTCACTACAGACTTTATACACAGGGACAATACAGAGCTAACCTATTTATCATCTGCTCTGTGTGGGCGCATGTAGTACAACAGTCTAATCACTTCAACAGAGAGATACTTTACCAAATATACATCAACAGAACTTTATCAATTAGACCCCTGAATAATAATGTACCACCATTTGTTAACAATCGACTTTAACATTTGGTGGGCCAACCTTACGGGCGTTAGACCCATGACTTCGCGTTGTAAGATTGTTTCTATGGAACTTTGACCTGTTTAAGAATGTGCCCTGTGTGTGGCGTAAAGTACTAAGAAGTTCTCGCATTGGCCACGGTAGCTGTGGGCCTGGCTTGGATTTAGAACACCTTTTCTTACTTCTACATTGTTAAGAAACAAAGGCGAATCTTCTACAGTTTTTGTGTCGATCGTGACCTGTAATCGGCAACGCCTCTACTATACACAGACAGTGGTGTGTCACTCATGACCTGTAATCGGTGACACGATGATGCGTCTTGTGTTTACATGCCTCCATATGACATTTCCGCAACGTTTCCAGTTCTACGTTTCGGAGGGAAATTTTCAAGTAAACTTTGACATGGTTATGGCGACCTGTCCTGATTCGTCATCATCAGCGATATCTGCATTATGAGAATTGCAGTATGTTCCAGTTTTATATGCAAGTTCGAAATATCACGTAACTCTTTCCAACAAGAGTGACAGACAGTGTACCTTCGCGACGACAGAGGGAACAAGTGGGTAACTTGCGCTGTTTCCAGTTTCCAGTGCTGTGTACGATCACATAGAATACTGTTTCCAGTTTCCTGTGCTGTGTACGATCACATGGCATACTATTTCCAGTTTCCTGTGCTGTCTACGACAACATAGCATGCTGTGTCAAGGTGGAGTGAGAGTTGACATGGGAGTCTGCTTGTGGTGTGTCATCTGATGCCCATCGATTGTAACGGGAAAAGAAGGACATTTTTGCTATTTGCAAGATAAGTGGTGTTCGTTGTTGTGGAAACTGTGTTTATGTATGTATGCTATCAAGTCTTCTCATATTGCTCATTATGAATTATATTAACTGGTTAATATAGGATTTAGTGCATAATTGATTGATTGCTATGTAACATAACCTTATTAGAATTATAAGTGATCTAAAAATATAGTACATTCAACGATTGAATCACCATGGATTGTGACATTAATCCAGGCGATATGAGGCCTATGTTGAGGTTTGCATTAGTAGATGGTAGGGATAATGAACGATTGAGAGGCTCACGACTTGAAGCATGGGTGTTGGACGATTTTTTGATGAATGCGTCTAGATCCTTAGAGTTGTTTGCTGAAGATAATTTTCGTTTTGATCATAATTTGATAATGGCTAAAGATTTGGTGGAGTTGATACAGCACCTTCGTGTGTTTTTGTATCAGTATAGGAAGGTTGAACACAGACAGATTGTGCAAGGTATATCCAAAATAATCCACAACGGTGTTTCTGACGTGCAAAAAAGGGAATTGAAGAATGAGAAACAAACAAGAGTAAACAAACAGAGTTCTCTACAGGAGAGAGATAAGTTTTTACAAGATGATGCTGAAAAGAAAAAATTACAAGAAACAGTATCTAAGCTCACAAGTGAGTTACAGAAATCAAACTTGGAGCTTACTAGTGTAAAAACAGCATTAGACTCTGCGTGCATTAGAGTAAAAGACTTGGAAGTTCAGATAAAGAATAAGCAGGCCGTAGTTAGAAATCTCACTCAAGAAATCCAAGAAAATAAACAGATGTACAACAAGTTGAAAGTGGAGACCAATGAGCGAGAAAAATTATACATAGAGATGCTTCATGATGTTTGTTTTGATAAACTTGAGGAGAAGAATGTTATAGTTCCGGAGAAGGTTAATGAGCTAGTAAATAGCCATGATGGTGATACTGAGGAACTTAAGGTGGACTTGGAGCAGTTGAGGACTAATAAAGAAAAGGATGTAGAAAAGAGAGTAAAGGAGTTATCGTTTAAGAAAGAAGAAATGACTCATATTGAGAAATTACTCATGGAGGAGAAGAGTAAGGTTTTAACATCTAATAACTTAATTAAGAAACAAACTGAAGACATCTCACTTAGAAATGCTGAGATTAGTGATCTGAGAAATAGAGTTTATGGTTTGGTAGATGTTGTTTTAGGTATTAAGGGTTTGTCTACTGTCAATGTTGACAAAGGTAGACAGAATGTTTATCACCAAATAAAACAAGCAAGAAGCCAGCCCTTTACACAAGCTGAGAAGAAAGTCGAACATGATGGACGGAGATCACTACGTGGCAAATACAATTTCCCACGTACTACTTCTGGTAACATTACTGACTCGTGGCGTCAGGCCAGCAAAGATAATTCTGCTATAACAGTCAGTTCTATAGATTGCAAAAAAAATGGAGATAAATTTCAAGGCAGATCTAAAAAGACCAACCATTATTCTGATTATGGAAATACTGATAAACAGATAATAAGGGACAAAGCTATTAGTAAGACTTGTACCCAAAATAAAACTCAACATGTTGATAACCATAAGAATTTTGTTATCACTGGTACTGATCAATTTAGTAAGAATATTGTTACAAAGGAGAATAAAAACAGTTTTGGTGAAAGAAATAACTACAATAAAGGTTATCAGCCTTATAATGATGGTTCTAGAACACAACAAAATCCATCGGTTAGATATTTTTATAGAAGTAGAAATACTAATCATAATAATGTTGCACAACAAAAGAACAATCTTGGTTGTAAACAAGGTAACAGTAAGGGTATTGTTTCAAATACTACTGCTTGTTATGCATTTTGAGTTCGAGAGAATATCTCGTTGTGTAAGTAGGATTTTATTTCAGCCTACTGTTGTGATGACCTTCATTTCTGTCAGGATGTCTTATCCTTCTGTGTTATCTGCTGTGTGACGAGGAAATGATGGCATCATATAGAAACCAGACGTTTTCACTGCCACACGTTTGGGTAAAATGTAAGACTAATTTTCTGTTTTACTTCAATAAATCTCACAAGTTGATTGAAATAGACATTTTCATTTATATTTTCCCACAGTATTCGGCTTGTTAAGAATCTTCGCACCGAAGTTATTTTTTACTGTGAGAGGAATGTGGGTCAACCTGTGACCAGGTGTCTAGTCAAGCGCAACCCAGCCAGCCTGTTGACCCGTGTTGTATGACGTTACCCCGTGCGGTTTTACAAAATACTATCGAGGACCGCGGATTTGTGACCTATTTATTTTTTTTGTTTGTTTAGGAGTTAGTTTAAGATTGCTACAGTGTTTCTTATACTTAATTTATTTTTTGGATAATGAGTTATTGTATTGCATAGTAACTTACATTATATAATGTCTTAGTGCGTATTGTGTATGTTAATTTGTATGCACTATTGTAACTCTATGTTATTATTTCATAATTGTTTTGTGGATAAATATTATATGTACAGTAGAACTCCATTTATCCGAACCCCAATTATCCGAACATCCAATTATCCGAACACTTTTTCGAGAAAAAAAAATCAGGCGCCACCAGTCATGTTAGACTTTATTTTTGAATCTTTTGATGCTGCAAGCTTCAAATGTGTGCGAACAATTTGTAGAAGATGGAATGGGCTAATGGTCGGTCGCTTACGTACAGGAAGTCAGTTAGATCATAAAGTCAGTTAATATCTGGTTTACCAATCTAGTGTACGTGTGCGTTCTAGGCAGAACACTGGCTAAACAGACAGTTCAACTTAAAATAATTGTGTCTGCTACTACAGCAGAATACTTTTGGTGTGCAAGTATTTCTCTGTGCGATATGGCATCTTCCAGAAGGCCTAAAGCATATAAAAGGAACCGCAATGTTTTGTCAATTGAAACGAAAACAGAAATTATCAAGAGCCTAGGAAAAGGTGAAACTGTGTCTTCACTTGCGAGGATTTTCAATGTTGGGAAAGCTACCGTCTTTGACATCAAAAGTAACAAGGATAAAATTATGAGTTTTGCATCGAAATTGGATAGTGAAAATGGGTCGAAGAAACGTAAACCATGAGACATGCGAAAGATTTGAAATTGGAAGAGGCTTTATATATATGGTTTGTGCAAAGAAGAAGCAAAGGGGAAACTATCTCTGGTTCTCTATTGTGTGAAAAGGCACTTCAGTTCAACAATCAACTTGACTGTCCTCCTGACTTTAAGGCTAGCCAGGGATGGTTAAGAAACTTTAAATCTCGTCATGGCATACGAGAATTGGAGATCCAAGGGGAATCCTTATCTAGCGATGCAACTGCCGCTGAAAATTTTAAAGAAACATTCTTGGCTTTTTTGGAAAAAGAAGGTTATTCACTCGATGTGTATAATGCCGATGAGACTGGCTTATGCTGGAAATCATTGCCTCAAAAATCACTTGCATCTCAGCGCGAAGCAGCTTCCCCTGTGTTTAAAAAGTGCAAAGAGAGAGTAACAATTTTGGTAGCCGCGAATGCCAGTGGAAGTCATCGTTTACCGGTGCTAATGATCGGTAAAGCCAAAAAACCACGTTGTTTTAGAATGTGACATGTCTCCCATTGTGCTACAAAGCACAGAAGAGTGCTTGTATGAATAGTGAAATATTTCTTGATTGGTATACAAATCAGTTCATCCCAAATGTGAAGAGGTTGAGAGAACAAGAAAAGAAAACTGGAAAAGTAATTCTTCTACTGGACAATGCACCATCTCATCCAGAGACGGATACATTGAATGCAGTTGATGCACATTTTAAAGTAATTTTTTCTGCCTCCCAATGTAACAGCACTGATTCAACCAATGGATCAGGGTGTTATAGCAAAGCTTAAAAAGATGTACAAGAATGAAGTCATGCGTCGTTTATTGTTGGCTGAAGATGAAGAAAGTGTGGTGGCGTTTTCCAAAAAGCTTAATCTCAAAGACTGCTGATATATGTTAGCTGATGCTTGGACCACCCTGTCACAAGATAATCTCAACAAGGCTTGGAATAGATTGCTTGGGAAAAAAGGAGGAAATGAAACTACTGTAGTGGACACAAATGATGATTGTATAAATGAAGTTGTGGAACTGTTTCAAGCAATGCCCGGATTTTCGGCCTGTGACAAAGATGATGCACACATGTGGCTAGAAGATGATAATGATTCTGGTTTTCAGTTTTTGAATGACGAAGAAATTTTGTCTTTTGTGCAAGAAGAAAACCAAATACATGTAGTGACCGATGATGAAGACACCTCAGAAGTACATGATGTACTTGTAGATTATGAAGAAAACCCAAAAACGTCGACCAAGTCCTGAAGAGGCCTTTATAGCACTAGAAACAGCGATGGCTTGCTACGAGCAAGAAGATGACAGCTGTCCTACACAGCTTCTGCTGTTGAAGAGAATGCGGGACTTAGCAGCCAAAAGGAGACTATCCAGTTTGGTGCAAAAGAGGATTCCTCATTATTTTAAATAGTGGGCTACATCTGTGCAAGTACATATATACGTAAGCTGTGCCTGGTTTTGAATCGTTTGTAATGTTATTTTGAAAATATTTCTCTTTCTTAAAAAAAATAATTAATACAAGTAGTACATGCACTGCAGTGTAATGAAAGATTTTGGTGATACAGTGATCTAATACAGTGTGGGTATTATTATTACAGTACAAGTAAATATGTTTTATAGTGTAATTTCCTTGTGATGGTTAATTATTTTTTAGAAATATGTGTACATGTACTCGATACATTATGCAATCCAATTATCCGAACATTTGATTATCCGAACGATGCTCGGTCCCATGGGGTTCGGATAAATGGAGTTCTACTGTATTATGATTGCAATGAGATTGTATCATATCACTTTGTGGTGACTTGTTTTTGATGTTTGTAATGGGATTGTGGATTTATGATATTTTCATACGCTAGTCGGAAGACTATTCCACTTAGACCATATTATGTATGACCATAGGTGCTACGTTGTGAAGTTGAAGCAATGATAGTTAATTCATCAAACATTGATATGTTTTGCAGCGTTGGTTCTTAGGAAAATTTTGGATTTGATGAGATTGCCAGCCCTATGCACAAACTCATTAGCGACGAATATGCGTTAGTTGTTTCAGAGAGTCTTGTTTTTCATTAAATTTATTTTTTCTTTTCTTATATTCTGGTACTATATCTAATTAATATATTACCATATACAGAGGTTATATACAGTAACTATTGTGTTGTGAAATGTAATTTTGAAACAAAACTTGTATGTGTTATTTATGAATTTGTATTTGTAAACATATTTTGAAACATTGATTTCTGGTATTTTTTTTGCCATGTGTTTTTTTTTTCTGCTGAGTTCTGTTTAAACTAGTATGCGTTTATTATGAGTCTACTTAAGAATTGGAATTTTTTTTTTGTTAGATGTCATTCATTTGGTTAAAAGATCATTTTATTTTGGTATATTAGTTATAGATTTAATCTAGAAAAAATTAAAATACTGTTTTTATTTAACTTAGCTTTAAGAAACTTTTTTGTATTGTAATTTTTTAGGGAAATGTATTTTTCTTTGACAATGTTATATTTTTTCTGCGCCAAGGCGCTTAATAAGGTGTAATAATATATGTTGATAATAATATTTTTTTTTTCAGATTGTGATATTTTTATATATCGCACTTTTTTGTGTGATACCTGTGATAAATCATTTTAGTTATGAATAAGTTTTGTAATTTGACTAAATTATTTATTATGCATTATTTAGTTGGATAGTTGTTGGGATGTATTGTTGTCGTTTTTCTATGCATTCATAATTTGTATTTCTTTCTTCCTTTCGGATGATTCTTCGTTTCACTCCATTTCTTTGGAAGTGGTCTATACTTGGGTTATGCTTCCATGTTTCATCTGAATGTTTCTTAATACTAGTTGTATACGTTCACTTCTTACACTTCTTATACTTCCATCCTTTGTTATGTTTGTATTGTAATATGGATTAGTATATGTAACTATTGGTGACAGTTCTATGTATTTCATGCAAGGAATTGATTAGCTTAATTGTTACTATCAGGTATTATGGATCTTTCTTCCTATTTCAAATTTTCTGTGCTAATCATGCTTCTTTTGTTTGATCTTGACTTTACTTCCTATTTAATATGTCATGTTTGGTCTACAGTAATAATACTTAACTTTGTTTGTAAATGATTATTTCGGTGTATTTAGCGGATTACACTGACTAACAAAAAAAAAACTTTTTTTTTCTTTCTCTAACATTTCTATGTTTTTCTGGTCAATTTTAATGCGCTGTTTTTAAATCTGCAAACCGTTTTTCTCTATCAGGTCGGGATTTCTAGAAATACGCAATTGAAGTTTTTTAACAACGCATACAGTATTACAACATCATTCGTACAAGAAGTATAACAGTTATGTAGGCTTGAATTTCTTTGCAGTCGACTTTCGTCGGTGAATGGCATGTGGTACATCGCGATGAAGCATCCAACAATAATCGGCAAGCATGGTCACACTCCACCGTCCTTGATAACGTGACTCCATTACGGCGATATCTTGATGGAATCATTCTCCATGTTCATCGCTGACTTCGCCAAGGTTGTCAGGGAAAAAGTTAAGATGCGAATCGAGCAAATGGATTTTGAGGGACATGTTACAGCCCATAATTATGTATGCATCTATGCACTGCTTAACAATATGCAACATAGTCGACAAATTTGTGATTTTTCCAGAAAGTTATCGACGATCGATTTGAATGCCATCCATGCGCGAAGTTCACTACCATGTAACAAGTTCTCGAATTGTTTGTCTGCAATAACTTTCCTAATCTGAGGTCCTACAAAGATACCTTCCTTTATCTTTGCATCGCTAACTTGCGGAAACTTTTCTCGAAGATAAGTGAAAGCTTTGCTCGTTTTATCTAACGCTTTTACAAAATTCTTCATGAGCCCCAACTTTATATGTAACAGTAGTAAAATGAAGGTGTCTTTGTTAACTAATGGCTCGCGTATTACATTTTTATGCCCGAGCTGCATACGATCCCGGATAGGCCACACCTTTCTTGCATAATGTTCCTGTCTGTTGCGGCTGTCCCATTCACATCGGAAGCAACACAATTTAGTATACCCAGTCTGCATGCCCGTGAGAATTGCAATGACCTTTAGGTCTCCACTAGTCTTGGAAGAATCGATGAAAAATCGCCATTCGTTGACTATGTGCTCATGACCATTTACATCTTTGCAATAGCAAATGTCATCATCCATCTCAAAGTATTGAACAAGTTCTCTGTGTCTATGACGAAATTTAGATATCGGAGTATTGGGCGCTAAAAGATTCCATTCTTTGAGTCGCGAACCGAGTAATTCTGCTTGTCCTTTGGTAAGAGCGAGATCACGTATTAGATCTGAAAGTTCTGAATGGTTAATTAAGTAAACACCATCATTCACCGGTATGTAATTTGAGTCAGAATTAGTTTCTAAAGCAGGTAAACTATCACTTTCTGATGGGTCATTTACGTCCAACGGATATTGTTCTAGTGGTACTTGGATCGGACACGTGATTGGATCATGAGGCACTAGTTTCAAAACCGATTCAATATTTGGATAAACCACAGACTTTCTAGTTTTAAAAGTGAAACCATGGATATTTATCAAGCAGAAGTAACAATCAGTAGTGTGATTTGTATGTTCACGCCATATTACTGGCACGCCAAAAGGCATCGACTTATGCTTCAGCGATTTTCGTAACCAACCTGCCAATGTATCGAACAAACCGCATTTGGCTTCCAAGATTTATTTGCATCATCAACTATCGAATCGAAATAAAGTTCATATGCTATCTTTAGTAATGGTGTAAAGTTTTTCTTGTCAACACGATCGGTAAAATATCCGCACACGTAACAGAACAGATCAGCCGAATTTCTTCAACTTCTAGAAGCCATATTTTGCTCAGAATTATTTCAAAATACAGTAACTATTTGAAAAATCGCGTAACATATGTCATGCATCTTTTAGCAGTATAAAAAGTAGAATTATGTTGCTTTTTATTAATTTTTAATAAGTTATATAGTAAAAATTAAACGGAGCAAATAACGGTTTCCCAAAAATATATTTATTCACAAATATCTTAAGAACCCGACGTGATAGAGATAAACGGATTTCAGATTTGAAATCAGCGCAAGAAACTGACCTAAGAACACTTATTCTTATATAAGAAAGAAAAATGTTGTTTGTCAGTGTTATTTGACGATGTATTAGTTTGACCTTATCATAAAACTATTGTTGTAAGCATATATTAGAGCTTAGCTGACCCCTCATTTGTCGGTGATGTAGTTTTTTCAAAAAAATGATAAATCATTTTTTTCTCCGGACCGGGTGGTAACTGTTAAGGTCAAAGGGGAATGATACGTACTATACTGATTATACAGTGTGAATTCAGGGTTGTCGCACTTGTTAGCTGGTTTAATTGTGAGTTGTTTAAACATTTATATGTTAGAAAACAGAGTGTACAGAAAGCGTGTGAGCGCTGGTCATGTAGTTATTCTGTACTGGTTTCGGCCGGCTGTGAATAGCTCACGGGGTGTCCGTGAACAGCCGAGTCCGGTGTCTGTTTGTGCGGGAGATGTGTCATCCCGTGGCAGTCTAAGTTGGGCGGTTGACTGGAGTCAGCCCTGTATCTTGTGTGTGTTCCCAAGGGTAGTGTAAGGGAACGATATTTGGCCATTTTTCGAGGTGTACTAGTACTTGCCTGTTTAGGAGTGTTTATCTGCAGATAAGATGTGATAAATCTGCAGATAAGATGTGATAAGGGAAGAATAAGGTGTACTTTATGTTAAGGACATGTTCTGAGGCCTTGGTGTCTACAGGCCGATGTTTTGGATCATATTTACCTCCCTGATAGATTTCTATTGTGCAGGAACGGCGCTAGGAGATAGTAAGGCCATTGTTCCTTTTGGAGGGAGAGTTATTGAAGAGATTATAAGGCCAGGAGTTGTGTAGGCCAGATTACTTATAGACTACAGAGAGGACAGTCTTTTGAGTATATATAGATTTAAGCCTGGGTGGCGTTTTGTAACTGCAGTGTCAGCAGTCGTTCTGGTGGAACATTAGAACTGCGAATATATATAGATCTAAGCCTGGGTGGCGTTTTTGTAACTGCAGTGTCAGCAGTCGTTCTGGTGAATTTACTGATGTAACATTAGAACTGAGATGTAAACAGGGTTTACATCATACTGAACAGCTGTAACGTTCTGCGCAATTGATTATTATTGATTTTTGTGTCTCCTGTTGTACCTGTGTAGTGTATCGTATCGGATTGATGTTGCTGTGTAAATAAATGATGTGCTGTCAATTGGAAATGAACACTAGTCTGATTCGTTGATCTATGCTTGACAGTACAGGGTGAGTGACTGTACCCTTCATACCACTCACTACAGACTTTATACACAGGGACAATACAGAGCTAACCTATTTATCATTTGCTCTGTGTGGGCGCATGTACTACAACAGTCTAATCACTTCAACAGAGAGATACTTTACCAAATATACATCAACAGAACTTTATCAAATAGACCACGGTGATAGACATTATCACCATTTGTATACCACACCATTTATCAACGTTAACAGACATAATTATTTTTTATTTGTATTTTATTTTTATAAATTTTTAAATATTTCCACACATTACGAGTTCTAAAATAGTGAGTACTTATATGTTCTATCTCTCTCATCAAACAATATTAAAACTAAACACATTCCAACACCAGATCGCTTCTCGGCCTTTTGGCTAAGATCAAAGTGTCTAAGCACAGGGACCAATACAGTGACATTCATGTGTCATTAGGTCCTTTGTGTGAGAACATAGAAGACCACTACAATGACACATGGTGTCATTGGGTCTTCGTGTGTTGGGACATGTGGTCTTGACCAGAGCCGGGTTTGGGGCGGGGACAATGCGACCTCATGCGAGGAAAAAATATGCGACCTCAAGCGAGGGGGAAAAAAAAAGTGAGAACACAGAGGATCACTACAGTGACACAGGATGTCATTGGGTCTTCTTGTGTTGGGACATGGGTCTTGACCAGGGCCGGGTTGAGCGTGTGCCATGCAACCTCATGCGAGGCAAAAAATAAGCGACCTCATGCGAGGAAAAAAATATGCGACCTCATGCGAGGAAAAAAAAAAGCTTCTCGGCCAAAAAAGACCTTTTGCTGGGGCGTGTATATTAACTATCGTGTATGTGTGTTGTTTGTTTCCTACGTGAACTATGGCTACTTTACCCTCGGTGTCCCTGTTTTTCTTAAGTATTTCCCACCTGTCCAATGTTTGTTGTATAGCTGTTCCTGAACCAGTGTTGTGAATGGCCAAGCTAAAACAAGAATGCCTTAGTCCTAACTGGGTTGTGATCTGTCATGCGTGTTCGTCTGAGTGTATGTTGGTTTCTTGTAGAAGTATAAAATATGGTTTGTGTTTATGTATGAGTGGTATGATGTGTTGTAGTTTGGCGCGGGCGCCACTTATATTTATTCTTAAACATGCTAAATCCGACGCTATTTTTAAAAACTAAACATCCAATAAGGTAGCATTATAAGTATAAAGCATTACAGTTTAAAAACATACCGGTTGTTGAATCATCATTTACATGTTTAGGGTGTTTTCTTGGTCATCGTCCTCCTGTGCATTCAATAGGTCGATTACAAGTTTGGCCGGTGAAAGGATCTGTGGTGAGTTTGCTGATAGAATGGTGTTTCTGGTAATGTCCTTTGTCGTGTGTGTCCAGGTGGACGGTGGTGTATTACTTTTGGTTAATGGTGTTGCTGGATTCTGACTGGGTGTCGCTCTTGTTGGTATCTCTGTGGTTGTTGGTTTTTTTGTCTCCTGGCTTGTGGTTTCTGCATCTTTATCTGTGTTAGGGCTACTGGGGGCAGAGTGCCGCCTTTGTCTCTTCTTCTTTCTGCGAGTAGTGACAACCGTGAAATCATCCTCTGCTTGTTGGCACCTTGACGCTTGAGCCTTCTTGCTCTGCTCCGGCACTGCTGCAGCTTTTCGTGGTAGTTGTGGCCACGGTGTGGTTCTTACTGATGCCTCTTTTGCTGGGGGCCTTGGCTGTTGAAGGTTTGCGGCAGTCTTGACTGCTTTCTGCGAGCACCGGTTGGCCCAATGGGTGTCCTCGCCACAGTGATGACACACCGTTCGTCGCCCCTGAATTGTGATGAGGAGTTTTTGGACTTCAAGGCCGTCCCCTTCGACTTTAAGGTAGACGTAGTAAGGTATGTCCACAGAGGGACGGTACAACACGCCCCACTTGTCAGGAGCGTTTCTTATCTTGTAAACCTTGGCCTCTGGATCCGAAGTAATGCTGGCTGCCATGCGTTTTACGGCATCAACTTTCATGGTGGGTGGCACCCAATTAAAAGTTAATTTGGACCGCTCTTTCTCAAGATGCTCGCAAGTGATTGTGAGCACCGGGTTGGAGAGCTGCACTTTCTTGCCGTTCAGCCTCTGGTAGCATAGTCCATGGGCTTGCGTGGAGAGGGTTAGGTACCACCTGATCGGGTTCTCAAACCGATACAAGGAATCAATCCCGTTGGTCGGGACTCCTCCCGGGCCGATGAGCACACTCGTCATGAAGGCCGGCGAAGCTCTTGCTGCTGCCTGGGGGCCAAAACCACGAGAACCACGGTTCCTGGTTTATGGAAGCTGCCTCCTTCCATGGAGTCCGAAGTAGTGAGGTATGTAGTGGTGATTTTGCTGGAATCCATTGTCGAAAACAGGATGGAGACTTAAAATTTGCAACAAAGCAATAGATCTAATTTCCTCAGTTTAAGGCAGAAACGAACACTTGCCACTATACGCTGGTCGGTATCAAAGTTCTCAAGCAGAAACCGGTAAAATCCGTGAAATTTTTTAAAACTGGTGAAATGCGTGAAAATTAAGAAAAGTTACTACACTTTGATGTGAAATCGGTGAAAATTAAACTATTTGGAACACATTTCTGAAAATGTAATGGCAATGAATTATAAGAAGTCCGACTGATGGTGTACCGGCATGTTGACTAGACTAAGGTGTGGAACACTTTTTACAAGACTATCACATTAGATACAAGGGGGATACAAAGTGGACTCGTAGGAAGCAGTAGTCCGTGAAACTGAAGGTCTAGCCTCAAAAGATCAAATACATTAACACGTTAATGTCAATGCACTTTTAAAAAAAATTGACGTTAAAATGGATGATGAAAATGGATGATATGGGAGAAGTCCTTGTCCTGAACGCCAAATCAAAAGGCCGAGAAGCGATCAGAAAATAACTCATTTTATAGTAGAAGCAGTCATCAGCCGCAATTTTACGATAGTCTAGATAACTTACTCACACACTTATACAGGGACACAACATTATACTAGGCGGTGATTTTAACTGTGTTTTAACAGATATGGATCTGGTAGGTGGTGAGGTTAGAGCACAGATAAGGAGAACCAACAGAGAAGACACGCACCAACTAGACATATTACAGACCATAATAGACACCCAAAGCCTAACAGACGCATACAGACACGCACATCCCCAAAGCACGGACACCACACACGCAAACGCAAAGAAAATACACAACAGAGCCTCAAGATTAGACAGAATCTATATACCATCAACACACCACATAATTCAGGCCAGACACTTACCAGAAACTCTAAAGTTTACAGACCACAAAGCAATACTCACTGCCATTAGTTCTACTCAGGCAAGTACGCTTTTCAAACGCTCTCCACACTGGAAATTCAACAACACTTTACTCCAAAACAAAACATACACGGAACATATGACTCGTCTCATCCTTACATACACAACTGGTGTGCCAACAGAAAACATGCAACACCACTGGGAAATACTAAAAAAATACAATACTTGAGCGAACGCAGTTAATGTCAGCTAGGATTCACAAGGACAGGATAAAGCAAGAGAAACTAGTAGAAGATGCAATACAGCTTACAAGACAAACAGACAGAAATTCACCCATCATCCTCACATTACAAGACGATCTAGAACAATACAAGCACCATAGGTTTCAGGGCGCCCTACTACGGACGAAACTGAACACAATCACACAAGAAACGCCCAGTAAACAATACATGGCAATAGAACAAAACATACAACGCAGCAGACAGACAGGGCAAATAGTAGATCTAGACGGAACCACACAGACAGAAACACAAAACATAGTACAGGCTTTTGAAGATTATAACAGAAACCTGTACACAGAAGAAAACGTCCAGTCCCACATACAAGACACATTTATGCACTTCACAAAGAAACTTTCAGATGACGACAAGCAAGGTCTAGATGCCGAGCTGACACTTACAGACATAACACTCGCAATAAACACTATGCAAAAAGACAAATCACCAGGGCCAGACGGACTCACAGCAGAATTTTATCAACACTTTTTTCCCATCTTAGGCCCCCTTCTATTAAAAATGCACACAGAAGCTTTCGAGAACAAAGAACTCCCACCAAGCTTGAACATGTCATACATCACTTTCATACCTAAAGACAACTCAGACAAAACACTCCTTAAAAACTACAGACCTATATCTATCCTAAACGTAGACTATAAAATTGTAACAAAAACGCTAACAAACAAGCTAAAACCTTTCATGACCACCCTCATACACGAAGACCAGCAGTGTAACGTTCAAAACAGAAACATTCACCAGCACACACATTTCATCAGAGACATAATCACCTACACACACTAGAAGGATTGTCAGTCGACAATCCTATCTCTCGATCAAGAGAAAGCTTTTGATCGAATATCATACTCATACCTTCACAAAACATTACTACATTGCAATATAAGTGGACATTTTAGGAAATGGATTGAAATCCTCTATGCGAAGCCCGAAAGCAAGGTTTTGATAAATCACACTTTTACCAACACTTTCAGGCTAACGCGATCCGTCAGGCAGGGGTGTCCTCTCTCACCCCTACTCTACGTTCTAGCACTAGAACCCATGCTGGAAAAAATTAGAAAGGACAGCTCTATTAAGGGCACCTTTATACCAGGGAAAGGCGAGCAGAAGTTGATTGCTTACGCAGACGACACCACCTTTTCCCCACCAAACGACAAGTCTATTGCAAACATTCTTAACACATTCACAGACTTTAGTAACGGTAGCGGAGCTAAAGTCACGTATAGAAATCAACTATAATGGGCATAGGCAAATGGAAAAACTAAACAGACTTTCCATTTGGGCTTGTACCAACAAACAACATCAAAATCTACGGCATCACTTTTCCTTCTTACCCAAATCGCACACACAAAGACACATGGCAGAACCTAGCAACACAAATGACAGACATGCTACATAGATACAAATTCAAAACAACAACAATTTTTGGACGAAGCACGATTGTAAACACTTATGTCATTCCCAAATTATTATACGTATCCACAGTTATTGACCCCCCGAATCAGACCATTACAGACATAAACAAACAGATCAGAAGATTTATTTTTAGTCACACAATCTACAGCATAAAACATAAGACACTTATACAAGAAAAGAAACAGGGAGGGATTGCACTACAGGACATACAGACAAAGATCCAAGCACTTAGAATCAAACACGTAGGGAGCATCATCAAACATCCAGAGCAACACGCGCTAGCACACTATTACATGGGGCTCAGACTCGCCAGACTGACACCACTAAACAACTCAATGCTGCACCATTTCGGCCCACTACCATCATTTTACAAGTCATGCATACAAGCCATTCACGGACATGACAACTTAATTCACCAGAAAACAAATGCAATCTACAAACACTTAGCCAAACTACAAGCATCCCCACTACATCTCAGAATTAAAAGAGGACAGAAATACTTCAAGACAAATTATACTGACACCTTCACCAACTTACACAACCCTCACATCACTGCCAAGGCAAGAGAGGTGACCTTTAGGCTCATATACGACATGACACACACAACAGAACGACAAGCTCACAGATCCAAGCAAATATCACAATGTCAGCTGTGCAAAACACGCATACGGGAAACTGAAGATCATATTTGTTACATGTGCAATACAGTCACACCCATGAGGAAAGCATTGCAAGATATGATCGCCTCACACACGACACAACCCTTAGACTTTTATAGATCTATTTTTCTTAACACGGTCCCAAGATCAACACCCGATACACATACAAAACTGTTCATGTTACTGTCACAATACAGATATTTGATTTGGAGTTGTAGGAATTTAGCAGTTTTCAAATACCGCCATTTTAATCCCCATATACTTTTACAGGTATTTTTGCAAAAAGCACTGTCAATTTCACCTGATTTTAATGCACATCGGAACAACACTCCTCTACTTTCCCCGTCTTAGGAGAGTGGCCTAGACGCTACAAAACTCCCACTTTTACTTCTATCGTTCTTTCATGCCAGGGCGTGCTTGCCTCTTGAAAGGCAACTCAGGGGTGTGCTCAACTATTACATCCTTAAATTGAACTTGCACACGACTGAGAACAAAGCAGTCCGTAACACGTACCGACCACTCTCCTACCTGGGGCTTTCAGTAGTACCTCTCCACCCATCTTATCTCCGGGCGCCTACGTTCTGATTTCCTTACATCTTCGGAACGAAATCACCCATACCTATGATTTTTATTTGTGAGTGTGTGCGTGCGATGGTTTTTCTACTTTGTAATAGTTATAAGTACTTGTAGTATCAGACCATGTTTGGTTTCATTTATTTAAAATGATGAAGAGTTTTTTTTCCCTATATGTGAAATAGGTCACATCTGTTATAACAACAACAAAAAAAACAAGAAAAAAAAAAAAAAAAAAAAAAAAATCTGTTCTTATAAAATCTTACTTGACTGTACAGAAATGTCCAACTTTGAAAATTTACCTTTCCCACATTGTACCTACTGTTTATGAGTGTAATTTATTGTATGCTGTAAAATGAACATGTTTTGGAATTTTAAAATGGACATGGCTTAAGGAACCTGACTATACCACCCTTTTTCACTCCTACTTTGTCCTTCCTGCGTTTTAGCTTTCTCGGGGCTTTTCATTTGTGTGTGCAAACCATCTCCTGTTGAAACTTGTTCACACCTGAAACGGACGCGTTCTACAACGCAAACTGTCCGCTATGCTTAAACTGGGGCCCTCATGGTTTCTTTACTCCCTGGACAGCCTTTTGTATCTCCGACCCACCCCTCTGCTCTGGAGGCCAAGAGTACTTCCAATGTATTTGGTTAATTTTTGACCTGCGCTTTGGTTTTTACACAAGTATAGTTTGAAGTGACTGAATTAGTGTATATACGTGAGCCATGTATGGCAGGTTTTTTTTTATTTTTTCATATTGCTTGTTATAAAATGTACGTCTCTCGAGATTTGGAATGGAAGCTAGGAACCACCCCTCTTAAATTTAATCTCTTTCGTCGCCAGTGTGTCTAGCCACCTTAAGGCTGCTCAAGACTGAGTGTAATCAACCACCACTTTGGTGGCTAAAACACGACTAGCCAAGAGAGAAGCGTTATGCAGCACACAACGGCCACTCTCTCTCTACCTGGGAGGGGAGGGGCGGAGAGGGCGAGGCTTTCAACATCAAGCCCAGGTGATATTTTCCAAGTGTTTGTTTGTTCCAGCAGCCAGACTGGACACTGAAGTTACTTCAGAATCCTAAAGAGCCAGAAATTTTGAACCACTATAAACAAAATATATAAACCCCTTGTCATATGAAGTTTCTGGGTGACTAAAATTCATCTCTTTCTATTCCCCTATTTCGTTTACAATATTTTAACCCTGAAGATTGAATATTTAAATGTGCAAATCAAAGGTTGAATACGCACGAGTGTCATTTTATATGTAATTTATAATTTATACTTATCACATTCTTTGTTTGTAAAATGCACATAGTTTTGTAAATTGAAATGTTTAATTATTTATATTTACTGTTTAAGTGTGCAGATGGAAGTGAGAGTACGTACGAGTGTTCATATGAAATATTTAAAATGTATTTTAATGTTTTCAATTTTTGTAACATGTACACGGTTTTGTAAAATTGCAAAGAAATGAAAAAAAAGTTCACTTAAAAAAAAAAAAAAAATACAAGCATCGTGCAAATTTTTGCACGAATATAAATATGTTTTCAACTTTGATGTTTCCCCCCTCCATTTCACCTTGAAATTATTATTAATGGACACAGTCAATTTTACATGAATGTACAGAAATGCCCAACTTTAGTATTTTACTTTCCTCACCTTGTATTTACAGTTTATGAATGTATTTTGTTGTATGTTGTAAATTGAACATGTTTTGGAATTTCAAATTGGATATGCTTTAGGGAACATGATTACGAACTACCCCTTGTACCTTTATCGAAATGCCGGTGTGCCTAGCCGCCTTTATGACTCAAGGCTCTGTGCTCAACTTGCCAGCACACAATTGGCCACTATACTTTCAACCCGGGGGCATTCAATACGTCGCCCAGACAACATTTTCAAGTGTCCTTTGTCCTGTCAGCCAAACTGTCCAAATGAAGCATCCAAGGCTTCATTGTTTCCGAAAACCAGCTTGTACCAGCTTATCTTCAGAATACAGTCCTACCTTTCTTTTCACCGTGTGCGTGCACGCGTGCTATTTTTATTTATCGCTCTTCTCCCAAAGTATGTCATACTAAGAAGCCTTCATTAATATTAGTATCTAAAGGAATGTACTGAATATGGGTTTATTAGAATATGTATGAATATGGTTAGACATACGTGCACCAATACTACACATCCTGTTTCTTTTCCTTCTCACATTTGTTTCTCGGGATTTATACATACCAAAGCCCTTGTCACAAACACATAAATTATATCACTTGGGTTTGCATGTGTACAAAAGTACTTGCGAGAACAGAAGAGTTTTGATTTGCCATGTAACCCCTTTTATCATGTTTCCTTTGTGTAAAATGCTCATGATTTTAAATTGAAAACTTGTCCATGTACTTGCCATGTATTTCACTTTGTAAAATATACTCGATTTGTAAATTGAAAAGGAAGCAAATAAATTTCACTTAAAAAAAATAAAAAATATTAGCACTAACTAGTGCTGTTCATTAATCAGAAAATTGCCCTTTTTGTATTACTATCAATAGTTTTCTGCTTTCGTGTTATTAATAAAAGAAAAACACATTTTTTATATTGATTCGTATTTATGGTCAAGGGTTATCTCTTAACGAGGAGTTTGGATTTGCTTAAACCAAATAAATAAATAAGTAAATAAATGAAGAAAAAACTGAATACTGGGATGTGACTGTGTCCAATGGCTAAAATTCTTGCTACCCGTGGCAAGGTGATCGGTATCAAAATCTTAAACAAAAAATACGTCATCACTGTTACGTCAAATAATTTGGTTCGGTGTGTGCAACGTTTCAAAGAAGGGCATCTATTTCAAATATTAACCATGTGCCTGGATAAGTCGGTTATATCGGTAGGCTATTTTGTAATGTGTGATGTAGTTCCTCATTATGTAAGAGTTTTGTAATGTGTGATATATTTATTGATTATGTAAGAGTTTAAGAAATGATATATTTCATGATTGTGTAAGAGTTATTAAATGGGTGATATATTTCCTGATTGTGTAAGAGTTATGTTATGTGTGATATATTTCCTGATTATATAAGAGTTAAGTAATGTGCGAGATATTCCCTGATTACGTAAGAGTTATATAATGTGTGATATATTTCCTAATTATGTAATATTTAAGTAATGTGTGGTATATTTCCGGATTATGTAAAAGTTATGTAATGTGTGATATATTTCCTGATTATGTAAGAGTTAAGTAATGTATGATATGTTTCCTGATTATGTAATAGTTATGTAATGTGTGATATATTTCTGGATTATGTAAGAGTTAAGTAATGTGTGAGATATTTCCTGATTACGCAAGTTTTATGTAATGTGTGATATATTTCCTGATTATGTAAGTGTTAAGTAATCTGTGATACATTTCCTGATTTTGTAAAAGTTATGTAATGTTTGATATATTTCCTGATTATGTAAGAGTTAAGTAATGTGTTATATATTTCCAGATTATGTAAGAGTTATGTATTCATGTTCGTAAAGCGCCATATGGAGCATAGATCCACAACTACAGCTGGTCACCATGGAGACAGCCTACATTAAAACATGCATGGGCTCTTCTAGTGGTGGTTTCTGTACCAGTTAAATAAACATGATGTGGTTGCCAGCCACATGTATGTGTGGTCGTGCATTGTTTATGATGTTGTATAGTGGTTCGTATTACTACCTCAACAGTAGACAGGCCTTGGTTGATGGTATCAAAGTCATTTCTTACTGATGCAAAACAACAACAGTTCACGCAGACATCTGACGATGGATATCAACACTAGATGAGTAACTTGGCTCATATAGCTGACAATTGATTCAAACACTGGATGAGTAACTTGACTCAGACATCTGACGATTTATATCAACACTTGATGGGTAACTTGACTCCGACAGCTGACGAATGATATCAACACTAAATAAGTAACTTGACTCAGACATCTGACGATTGATATCAACAATAGATGAGTAACTTGACTCAGACAGCTGACGATTGATATCAACACTAGATGAGTAACTTGACTCAGACAGCTGACGATTGATACCAACACTAGATGAGTAACTTGACTCAGACAGCTGACGATTGATATCAACACTAGATGAGTAACTTGACTCAGACAGCTGACGATTGATATCAACACTAGATGAGTAACTTGACTCAGACAGCTGACGATTGATATCAACACTAGATGAGTAACTTGACCCCGACAACAGTGCAAAATACGATGAAGTTTATTTACGTGTAACGTGGCTGGTGTGAAATAATGAGTCCAAACTTCCCTTGAGGTTGGTCAACCTTGTACAGCATAAATTTAAACTCAATTATTTTCTCAATGTCTTGCTCTCTCATTCTTCCTTACTGCCTCAGTGTTTACTAGCTGTCTCTAGATGTTAGGGCGTTCACGACTGGATAACGACTACTGCTGGCGAGATTTATCTCCCTTCTAAATTCTTCATGTATGTGAAATTCAACTGCCTCTCAAACATGTTGATTCTAATTCTTCTGTCTCTGACTCTTATTTTTTGTTCTGTGCTCTGCTTAGCGTGTCTTGTTAAAAACTAGCCTAACCACCAGGGGTGATAATTATCCAAATTCTATCATTTCTTACTCGTTAGGCTGACAACCGGTCTACCATTTCCTAGTTCTCCTGACTAGCTACTGTTTATTGTTCTTCTCTTGTATTTACTACTTTTAGAGTGCTTTATGGTTTTTTTTTCCATTATGCAGAATAATAAAAATGTTCATGAACACCGTCATTTGAACGCTTTTCTTTGTTGATTGTAATTATTTTCAGGAGAGTATATATATAATGGAAACAATACAATTTTTCAACACGGTTGCATCCCTTACACACGGCGGGAATTATGTTATTTTAGATTCAATTTAAAAGTTCTTTGATGACAACATTTCGCGTGCAAGATGTGTGGATTATTTTCAAAGAGTGTTCCCTGATAATAAGTGGTTTTAACATAAACTTTCAAGTTTTCATGATTTGTACATGAACACCAATTTTTACGCACTTTTTCTTTGTCGAGCGCTACTATTTTTGTGAAAGAATAAAAAAAAAAAAAAAAAAAAAAAAAATATTTCTTTTATATAACACATAGCCGCGGAAGTTGCACACCGTGCGTTGCGCACTTTTTTGTCTGGCGCGAGTTACTATTTTGAGTGAGACTGACTGACGTAACATACATCGGTTATTAAATGTATGTATACCATTTCTACCTCACGGTAGAAGAGGAACGATTAAGTAAGTAAGCGGTTGCGGTATGAGAAACCGCATGATTGTTGAAACCATTAACTAAGACAATTAATAGTTTGACAACAAATACACTGTCACGTAAACAGAAACTACACATCAAACCCCAACTCCGACAACTGACTACAGAGAATACAGTTTTATAACTACGTGCAGAAACAGAAAGTAGACATTCCACCAACAACGAACCAAAAGCGTAGAACAAGTGAGACAGTTTATCACTGACATATGAAGTAAATCAACACAGTCAAACTATAAACAATCCAAAAGAATAATTACTTATTGCTATTTTAGAAAACACATCAAATCGGCATTGATTAAGTTATAAATCAGCTTGAGTTAAAGAAAACCATGTAACAGGGTAGACTATTAAGTAGCTACAACTGTTAGCCTTATAGTAAAGTATTTTATGAATGACTAGTTAGATAAATAAACTACTAGTCAAGAATCAATGACATCATCAGTCATGACACACATGAACCCATGATGTCATCAAACCTTGTGTGGCCTCCATACAAGTCAGACCGGAAAACATTTAGATTAGAGAGAACTTCAAACAATGGTTGGTCATCATCACATAGAAACAATAATGTTAGACTAGAGGATTCGTAGCTAGTTAGGTTAAAGATTATTTCAACAGTCCACTAGCCCCCAAGACCAATCATTAGAAAGTTTCCGGTCTTAACTCCAATAAGAAATACTTCCTCTGGCGAGCCATAGCACCAGACCAGTATAAAGACTGATGCATCTTAGTAACCAGTCAGAGCTTGAGACAGTTATCTCAAAGCTAGTGTCCAACCGAAGGTGTTATCTTTACCCCTTTGAGACGTGAAGACGTGTTTTTACCTCCTGCTGTAACTTCTCAGGTTTGTGGTGTTAGCCTTAGCTGTTAGCTTAGGCTAGCCTTGTGACTTTGTTTAATCCAATTTGGTTTTAGTACCAAGAGAAAGATAGAAATAAGAATGTCCGCACCTATCGTGCCCGTGATTTTAATTGATCTAAACGAAGACTTAGAGGGAGGCATGCTACATAGACCAGGGACACTGGTAATTACGATCTCAGGGCCGCAGGCCAACAAGGCATCGTATTCTTTAATAGCCAGCATATTAGCTGGACCAGCCGGCGTCGGCCTGAGTGGCATCGCCACATTGTACCGCTTCGCGGGCCCTTATAAGTGGTATGCCACGTTAACAGCAGCAGCTCAGCTGAAGCACTACAAGGGCCTGCACGGAAAAAGATTGGAGTGGACCAACCCTCAGATGAGCATTCAGATTGAGCATCATGACAAGGAAAGATCCAAAGGCGTGCTGCATTGGATGCCGCCCACGATGAAACCCGAGGCAGTAAAAAAGAATAGCGGCGGAAGTGTCGGGAGATAAAGACGTAGAAGTGTACAGGATCAAAAATGCCCACGACATGTGGAATTTCCAATACCGACCATCCGAACATAGGATACCGCACTTTGTGCACTTGAAAGCAGCCGAGGACAAAGTACTAAGAATATGGGTGTCCTTGCCCGGAAGAAGAATACAGTGTGCGGTGTGTGGGCAGGATGACCACTGGGTCAGCCAATGCCCTAGGAAGCGGGCGCCACCCCACCAGGTCAAGAAAATGAGGGAGGAAGAAACAGCTGTCGAAAAACACCAGCAGAGCAGAGCAGAGCAGACGAGCTCCCTACCCCAGATAGCCCAGATACAAAAGTTATAAATAACAAGAAAGAAAAAAAAGAAATCAATAGAAAAAGATTCCTGCTCCAGGCAACAGAGCCTGTGAGGTCAAAAGAAGTAAAACGTAGTGACAGCAAGTCGCCGAGCAAGCGCTCCCCTAGCCGAAGAGACTTGCCACCATCACCCAGGGCGCCTACGCCAGAGCCCTCCCCGAGAGAGAACTTGTCGACACCTGTCGCCGACGAGCATGTGATGTCAGCACCTAACAGCAGAAGATCATCACCAACAAGACATGAGGTTCTAGAGGCGCCGACGCCGTTCAATACGCAAGCTCCCTCCTGTTGGACGGCAACTACAGAAGAGGACGACATGGAGGCCATGTTGTCCCAAGCAGATATCTTCATAGATGGACAAGCCTTTTGAACATGTGAGTGAATGGGTTTACTACTAGAAGTTCTTTCCCCGTGCACTGAGGCCCAGTGCAAACAGACCTGTCCAGTTCCCAAGTATAGGAAAGCCTTGGTTGCACCTACAACAAGAATAGACAGTGAGCTGCCGGTGTCCGGAGAAATGAACTTTTTTCCTTTATTTCATAGTAATGTAATTTTAAAAGTAAAACGTGTAAACACCTATAGTTTAGGGAGTGTGTATTATTATTATTATTATTATTTAAGAGTTGTGCTTAATGTAAGTAGTTTTTTGATGTTTTTGCTTTTACACACAAACACACACTGCACTCACCCTTAAATGCGCACAGTTGTAATTAAGCAGCCAACACCCCCCCCCCCGTCAAGGCGGGGAGGTCTGACGGTGCGGCTTTTCCTGCACCTGGCCCGAACTATCAGGGCAATTTGACGAATAGCCAGTCCTCAGTCACTATCCAGTCTAGCAACCAAGAATTTAGGTTAATCGGTCAGCCCTCATGCACTGATTGGTCTAACAATGTAAACACGAATGTGTCGAGCGGCCTAGTTAAGACAGAAGGCGGTCAGCCCACAGTCACACCTCCTGTGTGGAAACCCTGTGCAAAAAGTGACCAGCCTATCACTTTGCCTATTACAACCCCTAAAGCACATGATAAACCATCAACTAGCGCTTTGTGGAATATTTCACCTGTAGCGGGTAGCCAGCCTCAGAACACTACTCTGCTTTGTAATTCAAAAAAGACGAACGGTCCAGTCCCCGTTTTGTCAAATATTTTAGATATGGCAAGTGCCCACTCTGCCACTTTGCCAGGTAGACAGTTTGCAACAAGTGGCCAACCCTCAGATACCACTTTGTCAAGCAGCCTAGTTCTAATATCCCTCAATATCAACGGTTTCAGGATATAAGCTAGAGCACATTATCAAATGAATTAAAAAAAGATAAACCTGATTTTGTGTTCTTGCAACAGACAGGGGTTATGTCCGACATTTCTGCCAGTCGGATTGTAACTAGATTAGGACTTAAACATGGCTGGTTCGCCCTAGGCCCCAGGCATAGCAGTGTCGCCATCTTACAAATTAAGGGGAGGTTTAACCCCCAAAAATGAAGAATTTCATTGAAAATATCAAATTTTAGATACATATTGCACTGGAAAGTACATCCATTTGCCCACATTTCTGTATGTTTATTTTCACTAAAACCTTTGTGGGTGATTTTATATAAATTTTTAAAGTATGTCAGGTAAGTGTATTTTTATCTAATTATATATGACTGCATTCTAAAATAAATTGGTATATTTGTGATGCTACATTGCTTCTAATGAATGAATTTTAATTTTCGGTACCAAATATATTCATTTCCCTTAGCAAAATGGTGGATTCGTACGAGAGTTCATAAAAGTATCTTAATTTTTGTATGGCTAATTTTTATGAAACTGCCATTCCTTTGATGGGCATACGAAATAATAACGTAGTATTAAAGCATACAACGATAGGTACCTCCTTTTAGACGACTATCACCTTCCCCACAAATACTGAGATCACTTTTTCCCCGGCGACAGGCCGACATGCTGCAGAAAAAACACAGATTCTGGTTTTCAGGACGAGCTTACATAAATTTGCCAGATCACACCACACTAGAGTCGACACGTTCCTTTCCACTTGTAGCCTCGACCTCTTGTGACAATGAACAAAAGTGTGCGGACTTAGAATATTTTGAAAACATCCAGATATAAGAAACTTCCTCAGACAAACAATACACAGTTTCAGGCCATCTGAATTGTGAAGCATTGTCAATTAATATCTGATTACCCAATGCTAATCTTGTAATATGCAGAAGCAATGGATTTATCCTACGGAGTTTGAGGAAAGAGCAATCGCTTCCCCATAGTACTTGTAACTCAATAATGAGAAAGGATGTATTTTTTGCGGAAACTGACAGAAAAGCGCAGAACAGTCTGCTGAAATGAAGAATTTAATGAAAAGTAAGCTGCAAAGTATGACACAGAACATGGAATCAACAAATACCAGAGATGATATCCTACATAGCAAGGGATACTGAGGTGAGTAAATTTTGTGTAAACGTGTAACTTAATTTTCTCAAAACTCTTTTTTTAATACCTGCAGAGGGACCTATCAGGGCATTTGAACAAAAACCTCTTAGCATGAGTGAGTAAATTTAACAATGTCACACAAATGTGTCAACGTCGAGCGGTGCTAGTTAAGACATAAGGCGGTTTTCAAAAACTATTAG
This sequence comes from Oreohelix idahoensis, assembly GCA_024509875.1. Lineage (NCBI taxonomy): Eukaryota > Metazoa > Mollusca > Gastropoda > Stylommatophora > Oreohelicidae > Oreohelix > Oreohelix idahoensis. The sequence goes on from JAMPIV010009624.1 coordinate 74,283, forward strand.
TCAAAAACCTCTTTTTTGCAGCACCAGTATCACTTTGCCTGATTACAACCCCACTGATTATCCATAACTACATTGTATTTCACCTGTAGCGGGTAGCCAGCCTCAGACCACTACTCTGCTTCGTAATTCACAAAAGACGAACGGTCCAGTCCCCGGTTTGTCAAATATTTTAGATATGGCAAGTGCCCCCTCTGCCACTTTGCCAGGTAGACAGTTTGCAACAAGTGGCCAACCCTCAGATACCACTTTGTCAAGCAGCCTAGTTCTAATATCCCTCAATATCAACGGTTTGAGGAATAAACTAGAGCACATTATCAAACTGATTACCCAAAAAAAAGATAAACCTGATTTTTTGTTCTTGCAACATAGCAGGTATTACGTCCGACCTTTCTGCCAGTCGGATTGTAACTAGGTTAGGACTTAAACACGGCTGGTTCGCCCTAGGCCCCAGGCATAGCAGTGTCGCCATCTTACAAATTAACGAAGATTGGGACACAGTACATTATAGGACAGACGGTTGTGGCAGAACCGTCATAATTCAAATACAGAGCAAACACAATAAACATGACACGCACACGCTCATTAATATATACGCACCCGCAGTAGACACTGACCAACCCAAATTTTACGACGGACTGTATGACACTATAGATAAGCACTACAAAGGAACTAGAATAGTGTTAGGGGGAGATTTTAACTGTGTTTTGGCCAATTTAGACAGTAGTTCCTTAGGCCCCGTATCTCAGAGAAAGAAAATTCAAATACCCCTATCAATACGACATTTACAACCCATTCTTGACAAACATGACCTAGTAGACGTTTACAGAAAACTACAACCGAACACACAAGCTTTCACATTTCACGACAAGACAAACCCATATTTTAGACAGGCCTCAAGACTGGACAGGTTCTACGCATCCAATAATTACAATATACACAAAACTTACCATATAAAAAAACACGCTTAAATTTACAGATCACCAAGCAGTATACACAGTTCTAAGTACGGGACACACATATACAAAATTAAAGAGATCCCCGCATTGGAAATTCAACAATAACTTGCTAACAAATACCTTCTTCACAGATACAATAACACAACTCATTCAGGGTTACACACAGGATATCCCCAATAACAACATTGCAGAATATTGGGACCTGCTAAAAAACACAATAAGGGACAGAACACAGACTTTAGCAACAACAATACACAGGGCTTTTAAGAGGGAACAAAATATATTGGAAGACGCAATAAGTTTAACTAAACAGATAGACAAATCTAACCCACACATTCATACTTTAGAAGAGAAATTAGACCTGTACAAACAACACACATACCAAGGGGCTCTCCTTAGGTCAAAATTAAATACTATTACACAAGAAACACCCAGTAGACAATATTTAGCGATTGAACAAAATGTACAACACAGTAGGCAGATCCAGGAAATATTTGACATGAATGGGAAACAACAGACAGAAGACATTAATATTAGACACGCTTTTTTTTTGAATATTACACAAAATTATACGCTAAAGAACCAACTAACGTAAACATACAGGATAAATTTCTACACTACACAAAACGTTTAAGTGATGATGAGAGCAAGAAATTAGACGAAACTTTAACTTTAGAAAACTTAAGGGAAGCGATCAGTACTTTCCAGAAAAATAAATCACCCGGCCCAGATGGGCTTAACGGCAGAATTTTACTTTTTCTTTTTCCCAATTTTAGGCCCCCTTTTAATTAAAGTATTTGAGGAAGCCTTCCAGAAAGGAGAGCTTCCGAATAGTTTAAATGAATCCTTTATTACTTTAATACCTAAAGATAATGCTGACAGAAAGTCAATAAAAAATTACAGGCCTATTTCGCTTTTAAATACTGATTATAAAATCTTGGCCAAAGCTCTTACTCTGAAACTTAAATTATTCATGAAGAATTTGATACACGCTGACCAACAATGTAGTGTACATGGTAGGAACATTTGTAGACATACACACTTCATAAGGGATTTCATTACATACACGCATGATAGACAGTGTCAAAGTGCAATACTATCACTAGATCAGGAAAAAGCCTTTGACAGGGTATCACATTCCTTCCTACACAAAACTTTACAAGCAAACAACATGGGTACTTATTTTAGAACATGGATAGAAATCTTATATAAAAAAAAACCCATAGTAAAATATTAATTAATCACAGTTTAAGTGACCCAGTTAGGCTGACACGATCAGTGAGACAGGGTTGCCCTTTGTCTCCCCTGTTATACGTTTTAACACTAGAACCAGTGCTGGAAAAAATAAGACAAGATGTAAACATCGCGGGGACTTTTATACCCGGGCAAGGGGAAAGGAAATCATTAGCGTATGCTGATGATACTTTATTCCTTCCAGCAACTGTAGATTCCATAAGAAAGATATTAGAAACCTTTACAGAGTTTGGATACGCTAACGAATCCAAACTAAATATTCAAAAATCTAGTTTAATGGGATTAGGTAAATGGGCAAATAAGACAGATTTCCCCTTTCAGTTAACGCAAGTTAACAGAATCAAAATTTATGGGATAAACTATTCTTGTAGCCCCCACGACCCTAATACAGAGACATGGGTAAAGTTAGTAGATAAAATTCAAAACATGTTAGAGAAATATAAATACAAGACAGCTACTATTTTTGGGAGAAGTATCATAGTGAACTGCTTCTTTATGCCTAAAAATAATATATACAGCAAATATCCAGATTATGCCAAAGTCAGTGGTAACTAAAATAAATGTACTAATTAGGAATTTCATTTTTAAGGGCACCTTTAAAAGCATTAAACATTTAACCCTAATACAGCCCAAACATAAAGGGGGGATAGCTTTACAAGATATCAACACTAAAATTAAAGCTTTAAGGATTAAATATATAGGGGAGATAATTAAAAACCCAAGCTTGTACCCCCTAGCACATTACTATATCGGACTTAGGCTAATTAAGTTACACAAACTAGAAAACAACCAACCACATTCCTTTGACACCCCACCACCTTTTTATAGGATATGCATAGAAAATCTAAAAGGGAATGAACAGTTAATAAAACAAGACACTAAACTCATATACAAACTTTTAGTAGGAGCACAGGAACCCCACTTAGGTACTCGAATAAAACGAGGGTACAACCTTTTCATAACAGACTACACACAAAGCTTCACAAACATCCATGCAATAGACGTCAAGCCACAAGCCAAACAAGTTACATTTAGGTTACTGTACGGTTTAACACCTATCATGAGTAAGCATTCAGCAATGAAAGCAGGCAAGGCGCCACCAAGGTGTAAACTGTGCAGTAACAACACAATAGAAACAGAGGACCACTTGTTTTACACATGTAAAACAGTGGCCCCCACATTAAATAAACTAAGAACACTGATAGCTTCCAAAACACCGCAATCACTCAACATGTATCAAGCGGTCATGTTGAATACTTTACCGACTTTACCGAGACAGACGGAGCTTAAACTCTTAACTTTATTAGCAGAATTTAGATACTTAGTGTGGATATGTAGAAATAGGGCAGTACATGACGGCATACATTACGACAGTAGAATATTTTCACAGATATACGAACAAATAACAAAAAACATAACAGAACAACTTTAAAAATATTTCTTGTTGCTTAAATACTTCTTTGTTTAACTATACAATGTGAAGCAAGTAGCTTTATTTATAAATACTTCTGTAAATATCAAGCAATATAAATATCATTTATCATTTATGTCTTCACTAATCACCTCATGGTAGAGTGTCATCATCATTTAGTCAATGTACCATCAATCATTTCACCTCCATTCATCATCCATGTGAACATTGACTTGAATAAAAGTTATTTGGGGGGGGGGGGGGGGGGGGGGGGGTTTATCGTTAGTATGGTTTATTATGTGATATTGTTTATAATTTGGTATATTGTTTTTGATATTGACTTGTTGCAATGCTAGGCTGGGGGAGGGAAGGGTAGGCTGGGGTGAGAGGGGGGGGGGAGTTATTAGTCTTTGTCTTTTATAACATGTGATAATGTAAAAATTCTTTGTAAATTGATATATTTACCTGAATAAAGGTTTTTTTAAAAAAAAAAAAAAAAAGTTCTTTAGTTTAGGTTTGGAGCAACCTGGCGCTACGACTACTATTGAACAAAAGCCCTTGACTCCTACGTTTTATCTAGAGACCTCCTACCGACCAGGAAGGTTAGTGAACCAGCGCTAACCCCTGCCACGATTATGTGAGTGGTTCATTCCACTTGAAGTAAGTTCGAACTAGTTTTGATTGAAGTCTCGAATCGTATTTTATTTCGCTAGGATTTCCACAGATCATAAAACGACTAGAGTATTGAGGAGCCGTAAGCCTTTCGCCTTGGAGGCTAAAGCTGGCGGTTTTCATTTTCTTCCCCACCAGAAATTTATCTCGAGCTGCCACTGTTTGTTTGAAATACGAAACGAAAATAAAAGAACATCTTTTATAACCATTTGGACTTATCAAATGCTCTGCTCCATTGAAAGTTTCCATTGACTGTTCGAGTTGCTAATTACTTACTACCCTTTGAAGAATGAATACTAAATACGACGTTGAAGTCCACATACGAGTTCATTTTTATCAGTACATTTGATAAGTTGTTTAAAAAAACTTGTTTTTACCATGTTTAGAATAAAAATACTTTAAATAATATGGAGTTTGATGCCCAAGTTAAAGAAGTGAACACTTATATCTTCTGCCACTTTCAATGATAATTCCAATTTGAACCTCTTTCTTGCATCATTTGTTTCAAGAACTTTGTGAAGTTTTGTCCCTACACTATAAAGGAGAGCACATAATTTTAGGAGGAGATTTTAACTGGGTGTTGTCTGACGTGGATCTTACTGGTCGAATCTTACATACACGGAACCTTTTTGTTACTAAGGAACAGGTATCTCAGCTGAACATATTACAGTCTATTCTTGAAGAACATGGTCTGACTGATGCACACAGAAGTTTTGGACCCGATGACAGATCTACACTTACATAGATAAGACACACCGGTATTTACGACGAACATCTAGGATAGATAGGATATATACATCAGATATTTACAGGATATATGAAGCACAACATATAGATTGCACTCTTGACGTCACAGACCATAAAGCTGTTTATACAGTGTTAGGTATAAGGCCGCCCATTACAAAATCTAAAAGATTCAAGCATTGGAAGTTTAATAACAGTTTACTTGATTTATACATGAATATTTTCACAAAACAAATCACAATGCTCAAATTAGGATACACAGAACAGATTCCTGAAAACACTATTGCAGGATTTTGGGACTTACTAAAAAACACCATAAGAGATAGAACACAAGCCCTGGCTACTTACATACACAGGACATCAAAAACACAGGAAAAGATATTAGAACAAGCAATCAAACTGACAAAACAAATAGACAAAACGAGTCCCGTTATTCAGACGTTGCCAGACCAGTTAGAACAGCAGAAACATCACACATATAAAGGTGTAATGCTGAGAACAAAGTTATATAAAACACAAGAGACTCCAAATAAACAGTACCTGTCAATAGAACAGAACATTCAACAAAATAAACAGATTCGCCAAATACTAGATACAAATTGACAATTGCAAACGAACAATACAAACATATGTCGGACTATATTGGAGTTTTATAAACAGCTATATAGCCAAAGAAGAAACAAGAACAGAAGCACAAAGCTTTTTTCTGCACTACACAAAACTTCTCACAGAACAAGCCAGTAAATTGTGTGAACGGTGGTTTTGGTTTAGACAAGTAAGTGAGTGTATATAAATGGTTTGGAAAAAATGAATGGAGTTGTTAAAAGACTGTTCGTCTTTGTTGAAGGGAAGTGATATGTGTGGAAGAGTGCTTTAAGCAAAGGGAGGAAACTCCGTGGTTTCCACTTTGAAGATGCAGTAGTTATTTTTAGAGTTAAGCATATTAAGTAAGTCCAAAATTGTGGTGGGACAAATTTGCATGTAAAGTTTTTGTAATAATAATTGAAGACAAGTGTATGGTTTTGAGTCTAATCATCAAAGGGAGATAACTTGGAATTACGTCCCTTGTAAGTTTTGGTGGGTGAGCAAGAAAAAATACGCACGAGAAAGTTGTGGTACGATGAACACATTTTAGGAGTGAACGAAAAATGTTAGAACGGGGATTAGTCAGAGTCTGATTTTGAACGCGCTGAGCGTAAGTTAGCAAGTGTGTGCTAGAGAGATGGTAATTTGGAAGTTCAGTTGTGAGGAGGTTCTTGATATTCATGTCTCTGGAAAACAAGCCATTTTAATGTGGTTGGCTACTGTGGTTACAGACACGCCATAACAAGAGTTATGTTATCAAGTTGTCAAGGTTTGGTGTTTTTCAAGACAGCAGGTATGATTGCAGTTTACATTGAAGATAGACATTTTTATTTAGATAAAACAGAGACAGACGTAGTGATCAGGTAAACTGGTAAAAAATCAACATCCCTGGCAAATGCAGGCCAGTCTTCTAGCAGGATACACCAGAAGGTCACTAAGTGAAACGTTATAAAGACAAACTAACTTTTCTTAGACGATCACCCAGGTGACATAGCAGTGGAGAAATTAGACGAGAGCAGATCAGTGACAGATACGTACAAAAATATGATTTTCGGATGTTCGCTGAATTGAGAATATGTACGAATGGGAATTATATCAAGTTGAATGTATAAATCTATGAGATAAATTCGCAGAAGAGAGAAGCGGATTCTATTTTATGTAAATAAAACTTTGAAGTTCGTTTTACTGCTGTTGGAGTACAGTGTGTCAACAGAGTCAGAAACCATCAACCATCTGTACGTCTTGTCTAACAGTGCATTTCTTCACTTGTTTACAGCAGAGTGTTTACATTGTCTGCTCACACATACTGGCTACTGGTTAGGGCAGTGATCTGAACCTCTAACATTAACACTATACGAACACTATAAAGAAATGCAAACCTTAACCCACACTACCACGGCCACATGGTGGGTAAAATGGTGCCGCGATGAGGATATTAATATTGGTTTTTTCCAGGTGTTTTATTAATACTAACACTTCACAGGTCGGGTCAAGATGCAACAGCAACAACTTACTGTGGGTTTAGATCCCAATGTGGCTGCTCTTGAGCAGGTAGCCAAGGCTATGACTGCTATTCGAAATGATAGTAAGTTCCAGAATATCCGGAACAGCATAACGCCATACTCAGGTAATCCTATCTTATGTAGGAAATGATTACTTGAAATACAGAGGTATTGCACGTCGGTCAAGATGGACAAAAATGAGTACAAACAAGTTGCATATCCTTCATCTCATTTATTGGTGGTAGGTTTTATAAGATAAAAGGTTTGAAACTTTCCCAGATGAGACATGGGAGGACTTTAAGAAAGAACTCATAAAGATTTATTCACAAATTACGGATGCATCGTACGCGTGGAATCTTCTGAGGAGCATACGACAGCAGGCAGGAGAACCCGTTCAAATGTTTAGCAACAGGTTGTTGAACCTGGCTGAAGAAGCTTTCTTGGGTCAACAAATCAACCAACAGGAGGTGGAGAAATAGTTAATGGGTATATTCGTGGATGGTTTAAATAGTACACTAATTAAGTTACATCTGCTCAGGAGGAACCCACAAAACGTGTCACTGGCTATTGCGCTAGCTACAGCTGAAGAGAACCTCAGAAGGAGATTGGACCTCAGGCTTGGTAGAGCAGTCCCATGTGAAGAAACACAGGAAGAGCCCATGGAGATAGGGTTCTGTCAAAGAAGAGGACTACCACAGAGATGGAGAACTGCACCGGAGATACAAAGAAGGGGAGAACACAGACTACCTGTGTGTTATATTTGCAATAGAGTTGGACATAAGTCTTACTCATGCAGATATAGACCGCAAGAGCCTCAAAAGCCAGTACGTCGGGTTGAGACCTTTAATCCAACACGCACTAGAAAAACAGAAGCCTTGTTCGGTGACTGTGCTCAATTTGCCGGTCACACTAACACTCACAATATTTACAGACATAACCCGGACGCCACAAACATTCGTGACAGAGTCCGACACGCAAATACTTACACTCATGTTACAGACGGACCCGCTCTCTATGTGAGTAGGGTGAATAGGTCTCAACAACCAGACGAGAGTACAAAATCGTATACGGCCAAAGACTAGAACAGTAGCAATGGCGCTACGACGCCACGACGCCGAAACATTGGCATAGCTTGAACAAAAGGAGGCATAGGGTAAACAAGAGTATTAACACTACAGGACGAATGGTACAGGACAATCATCGACAACAAATACACATAGAATATCACAGCGGGAAACAGATGGAAGACAAAAGAAAACAAAAAATGATTTTAACAAACAACAAAGAATGGGTACATAACAGCGAAGAGAAAGGAGATGCGCATACAATATTTGAAAAACGATCATACGGATATAGGTTCGGGAAGAAACAAAAACAAATGAACTTCCCATCGGACTATAGTAGGAGGGAAGACAGGGAAAGAAGAAACATAAGAATTAACCAAGCACAATCTTGGGTCAACTCAGAGGAAGGACAATGATATGTTGATAGAAATGGAAGACAACCACAAGTGAACATGATAGGAAGGGCACATGTTAGGTATAACCACCATAGACAATGGGCCAGAGTACACAATCCTGCAAGTTGGTTTGACAAGAAAAGACGGCAACAACAAACATGGCAAGGATACAGAAATAGGATAAATTGGGATAGCTCAGTCGTACACAAGAATAGACAACACACACATGAGAGGAGAAACATCGGTACAGAATGTGAAAGGGAGAAATGGAAATGTAACAAATATCAGCATAAGCAGGGACATCATAAAACATGTAATAACAGTGACAGGATACTCCCGACTTTCAACAGCAACAATGAGTTAGGACATTGGGATAGCCTGAATAGGAGAAGATCAAGAATAGCGGTCAGGAATTTTGTGGGAGAAATTAAGAAAGGAAGGATATTGGAAATAAACAACATCAATGTTGGTAACCAACAGAAGTGCCAAATAAGAACACAGAACGGTTGGAAAATGAAGGTAGAACCGCTAGGAGTGTGGTGAAAGATAATAGGATCTTGCCATCAGAATGTCACAACAAAAGAAGAAGGTAATAGGAATAGACCATGGTCAAGTCAAGTTAGAACAACAGTCCAGAAGCAGGAAAACATACAGGGAGACAGGGTCACTGTTGGTATACAAATAGAAACAACTACGAGTATGGGCACACAAACAGTGGTGGTACCACAACATAGAGGTAAGAACAAGATATACAGAGGGCAGAAGAAAGTGGAAACAAGGAAGCAGGACAAAATTGGAATCAGGAAGGATGTAGGCACACCAGTCAGACTCAATGCAGTGTTGGAAGAGAAAAAGCATACACAAGAGAGACGAATACAGAGAGTTAACAATGTAACAGAAAGGATGGAAAGGATCAAAATACCTGAACCAAGCACAGAGCAGTTGAGGAAAGAAATAAAAGCTATCCGTGGAAGAAATAAACCAGACATCGTGGTGCCAAAAGAGGTGCATAAAATTCTAGAAGAAACGTTTGATATCAGAAAGAAAGGAAGAAATCTACAAGCTTGTCGTAGACGAAATAGAGGACGGTAGACCGATGAATATAAGAGGCTATATAAGGAGTCATAGTATATATAGTACAAGAGGCAGTGTTGAAGAAAGATGTACACGGATTCCCATTAACACAACACACAGAAGGACAGAAGCAACATAAGAATACACATGATCAGATAGGGACACGTAGAATTGAAGCAAAACTAAACGATAGCGACTGGAATAAGTCTAACAGGATAGGAGACAACTGGAGAGTAGGATGGGAAGATGACTATGGAGAAACATTATCAAGTAGTCAGTGTCGCATAATGGCAGGAATGCATACGGAACTTAGAACAACATCTACTCGGTTCACCCCAAACCCTCAAAACGTATACGAACAAGGAGAACAAGAAATCGCAGAAACACCAGTAGAAGGTGGAAGACTATTACGACAGGATACACAAGAAAACACGCAGCGTAATAAAATTTTAGAAGATACGACGGGAATAAGGAAGCAATGGAATAATGTTAAAACAGAAATAGACGCACCGTACAAACATACCAGAGCTGCAGAACAAAAGAGCAGAGCACAGGAGCAGCAGCTATTGCAACAAGAGGAGCAACAGATAGAGACGAAACAACAAAGTGGTGCAAGTCAAACTCAGAACATAGAGGAGACATCAACTAAAGATTCAGATTCGCAGGAAGAGATGGAGGAAGGGAATATAAGAGAAAAGAAGAGACAGCGGTCGTCGTCATCAGACGATTCATCGGTTTATAGAAGGCGTCTAGCAAAGTTGAGACATGTAGAAGAGGTCAGACATAGAAGGAAGAATAAACTAAGAAATAGTGACATAGCGGAGAATAAGGAAGATATAAAGACATTTTTTCAATATATTGACAGGAAATTTGAAGAATTGGAAAAGGAGATACGTAATTATAGCGAAGCAAAAAAGGAACAAGATAAAAGGACCAAGGGAACGGATCAAAAGAGAATAGACAGTGTAGACCATGGAAGGTCGGGGAAGAACAAAGAAGAAGAAAGAAAAAGTAATATAACAGAAGTAGAAGAAATAACTACAGTTTGCGCAGATTTAGAGAGGAAGTTTGAAGAGTTAGAAAAGAACAACAACAAAGAGGAAGAAGTGAAGAGACACGAAGCGAGTAGAAGTACAGATCGACGGGAATACCGATCTAAGAGTAGAGATACTATGGAGGTAAGGAGGGATACGGGTCGAAGAGAATACCGATCCAAGAGCCGAGAGGCTAGTAATAGGAAAGATACGAGTCGAGGAGAACACCGATTCAAGACTAGAGAGAGCGAGGAGAATAGGACGGATAATAGTAGAGAAAGAAGGAGGGATACGGATCGGAAGTACGAAGAGAAAGAGAATAGGACGGATAATAGTAGAGAAAGAAGGAGGGATACGGATCGAAGGGATTTCCGATCCAAGAGCCGAGATAGGCTGAGAAATAGAAGTGATGATAGAAGAGATACGGGTCGACGGGAATACCGATCCAAGAGTCCAGAGGGACTAGATACACAGAGAAATAGAACACATACGGATCGACGTGGTTACCGATCCAAGAGCCAGGAAGCTATAAAGGACGAAGAGAGGAAATACGGATCGAAGGGAGTACCGATCCAAGAGCCAAGAGGCTAGAAAGGAGGAGAGAAATAGGAGCAGTAGTAGGAGAGATACTAGGAGTATAAGTAAATGTCGAGGTAGCGACAAATTAAAGAGTATGGAACCGGAGAGAAACCCGGGAGGTACGAGAAAATAAAAAATAGATGACAGGGACAAACCGAAGCAAACGGTTAAGGAAGTAAGAAGTAGGGAGGTAAAGACAAATTTGACAGAAAGAGAAGTAGAGACGAAACAAACTGTTGACGAATTCAGAAGTGTAGAGGAGCACAGACAGGCGGGCGACGAAGTTCAAAATATGGGAGAAATAAAGGGGACACAAGGAGTTGTCAAACAACAGTTAGCATTGGAGATGCTCAAATTGCTCATGAAATGAGTGAGTAGAGAGTAGCAGGAGGCTATGAGAGAAGAGACATAGCATACTAAGAGGTAAACAAGATGGCGGCGGTAGCTGAGTATTGAGAAGACTAAGTATAATATGTCTATACCGAACACATGAGGTAAACTGAGTACACCTGACTGATAGGGTACTGCAGTAGAGGAGGAGATGAGAAAAGGAGAGCTAAAAGGTAGATTAGAGGCCAAAGGAGAATTGTGAAGACTTAGTTGAGAAGCCGTAGAGCAGGACGGCAGAAAGATAGAGAAATATGAAGTATTATGGAGTAATATGGAGACTGAGATGTTGAAGCCATAGAGCAGGACGGCGGAGATATTGAGAATAATGAGATAAATGACAATGGGGTTATTGGGAGGCCGTGGAGGAGGACGGCAGTGATGGTGCGAGGTGTTGGGAGATGGGCGGAGTTGTGGTTGAGAAAGTGGAGAGCACAGTTCCAGAGAGGGAACGAGAGTAGCGGATATGAGGGAGAGGAGAGAAGTAGAGAATTGCAGCGGGAGTCTAGTTGTGTGGAAACTAGATACAATCGTTCTACACTGAACATAAAAGTGAGCTGAGTAGGTCCGAACGATGGACTACTGCAGTAGTGGTAGAGAGGAGGAAAGAGGCAGGGAAGCCATAGATTAAGGGAGAGAGATGTAGAGAATGAGAGAAATTGAGAAATCACAGAAAAGAGACGGAAAAGAAGTATGATATAAAGGAGCTTATGGAGAAACTATAGAGAATATGGCAGAAGATGAGGGCCATAGAGAAATGGCGAAGATATAGAGACAATGGGAAATTAGAAGTGATAGTCCGGAGGGAGCTGATAACGGAGTTGAGGAGGATGCAGATTTTGTTTTCTCGGCAGTTGCCAGAGTCTTGTGAAGACTTTGTGAAAAGCGAGGCTTCTAAAAAAAAAATGAAGTTATAAGAAATGGAGAGTTATAGGGAGACAATAAAAAAGAATAATGAGATATATAAAAACTAAAGAAATGGGAGAGAAAGTGAGGAAAGAGCACTTACGTTGAGGAAACAGTACTTACATTGTTATATGGTTATGAGTTTCTTTTAGCCATAAAGAGGATGGAAAGGAAATATAGAAGACAAATGTCAAATAGGAAAAGCCATAACAGTGCATCGGAGATTAGGATATATAATGGACATAGATGTGAAGAACAGTAAATGCTCAAGCAGGAAAGATATGCAACTAAGAAGAACGATCAATGAGATAGGCGGCGGATGAAGTTTCGGAATTTCAAGATAATTCGCGTAGGGACCGTACTTCAGGGTCGGTGATAGTTTAATAAATCTGTCATAAAGGTATATGTTGTGTATAACCAATAGCAGTTAAATACGCGGGAAATAATTGGAAACGGGATATTAAACTGGGGAGTAGATGTAAAAAGGGATGATAAGTGCAAATGAAGTTATAAAGGAATTAGTAAGATAACAAAAGGAGCAAACGCCAAGGTGTATATATACCTAGTAGCCGCATGTTATTAGAATGTGGGCTCTAGTGAATTTGCATTATGTAAAGAGCTGGTAGGTTAACCAGAGTAATGTTTTGAAAATTGCATTGTGTAAAATGTGTTATATGAAATGGAAATTATATTAGGTGAAAATGTGTAAGTGTGATTGGAAGTCGAATATGGCAAGTCACATTCAGGTTAGTGGGTGCTTGGCTGACTGGACTCAGGAAGTGGGAGGACAGGTGCTGGTGGAGAGAGGGACGGAGTTGGTAATGGACGTGGAAAATGAGCAGTTTGGGGGGGGGGGGGGGTTTTTATTTTCTAGGAACTTTTCTCTGCGAGAGAAATTTTTTTTAAGGGGGGGGGGGAGAGATGTATGAACGGTGGTTTGGTTTTAGAGAAGTAAGTGAGTGTAGATAAATGGTTTGGAAAAATGAATGGAGTTGTTAAAAGACTGTGCGTCTTTGTTGAAGGGAAGTGATATGTGTGGAAGAGTGCTTTAAGCAAAGGGAGGAAACTCCGTGGTTTTCACTTGGAAGATGTTGTAGTTATTTTTAGAGTTAAGCATATTAAGTGAGTCCAAAATTGTGGTGGGACAAATTTGCATGTAAAGTTTTTGTAATAAGAATTGAAGACAAGTGTATGGTTTTGAGTCTAATCATCAAAGGGAGATGACTTTAAATTACGTCCCTTGTAAGTTTTGGTGGGTGAGCAAGAAAAAAATACGCACGAGAAAGTTGTGGTACGATGAACACATTTTAGGAGTGAACGAAAAATGTTAGAACGGGGATTAGTCAGAGTCTGATTTTCAACGCGCTGAGCGTAAGTTAGCAAGTGTGTGCTAGAGAGATGGTAGTTTGGAAGTTCATTAGTGAGTGAGGTTCTTGATATTCATGTCTCTGGAAAACAAGCCATTTTGATGTGGTTGGCTACTGTGGTTACAGACACGCCATAACAAGAGTTATGTTATCAAGTTGTCAAGGTTTTGTATTTTTCAAGCCAGCAGGTATGATTGCAGTTTACATTGAAGATAGACTTTTTCATTTAGATAAAACAGAGACAGACGTAGTGATCAGGTAAACTGGTAAAAAATCAACATCCCTGGCAAATGTAGGCCAGTTTTCTAGCTGGATACACCAGAAGGTCACTAAGTTAAACGTTATAAAGATAAACTAACTTTTCTTAGAAGATCACCCAGGTGACATAGCAGTGGAGAAATTAGACGAGAGCAGATCAGTGACAGATACGTACAAGATTATGATTTTCGGATGTTCGCTGAATTGAGAAATTGTACGAATAGATTGTACGTTATGAATATATTTATACTTGACTCATGGAGTATCGTTATAAAGCAAAGGAGATGTCAATGTATTTGTGCACTAACGAAAAATCAGTTGAAATGATACGCGCGTCTTTGAGGACTATGATCGTTGTGTGATATTGACGTTGGTCGTTCTTTGATAAAAGTATGTGTCGAGTAAACTTATTCATTTCAAGTACACGTTTCGTTGAATATAAACGTAAGGTCGTCAAGTCAAAGCATTGAATCAAATATTTCAGTTTATAAGTTTCGTTCAAGTTTGAAATAAATTTGAAGTAACTGACACGAATATAAAAGCGATGTTACTACTTCTACCAAACGGCTAGCTACAGAAACTTATTAGGTTGAAGAAGTGGAAGAAAATAAAGATTAACTATAAGACAGAAATTTGAAGATAAAACCTAAAATGAACACACAACAGAATTGCTCGGGACCAATATCAGTCATCAAACGGCTAGTTAAAAAAACTTATTAGGTCAAAGAAGTGGAAGAAAATAACGATAAACTATGAGACATAAATGTGAAGATAAAACCTAAAATGAACCCACAACAGAATTGCTCGGGATTGATATCAGTCATCAAACGGCTAACTACAAAAATTTATTAGGTTGAAGAAGTGGAAGAAAATAAAGATAAACTAGGAGACATAAATGTGAAGATAAAAGCTAAAATGAACCCACAACAGAATTGCTCGGGACCAATATCAGTCATCAAACGTAAGACTAGCAAGGATGGGTGTATACAAGAATGCTTATGTTGTGTATACAACCAGCGCGCAATAGGAACAATTAGCATTCATATCCATCGTCATTTGTAGAGGGAGATTGAGGACCTATAGGTTTGCCCGGAGTGCGATGACGTCTATTATAATCAACACTAACAATAACAAAGACAATAGAAACAAATGAGAAGAAAATAAAAATCGTCCAATGACGTCAGTTGTTATTTGATTTGTTTATTTTTTTAAATATAAATGTTTCTTTTTTCTACAAAGATACCTCCCTTGAAAATATATGTTTTTAAGTGGGAGAGGGGAGGTTTGACGATTTATTTATATGTTTCTCCTGTATGTGATTAGTATTTGCCTTGTTTGTTTATTATTTTGTTACATGTTATCACTATTATGTGGTTCCAGTATGACTAGCGCGACACAGAAAGTCTATAAATAAACAGTTTTCGAGTGCTCACATTGTGTTCACATCTAAACTGTACGTGTTTTATATGTTCCAATAGTATTTCTGATTGTGTTTTTTTAATACACGGTCAATGGACGTTTGTCTGAGAATATTTCTTTTTTTTTTTTTTTTTTTTTTTTTTTTTCTTAACCAGCGGCACTTGGGCTTTCAGCCCTTCGGCCCAATGACATGTCATGGCGAGGCTGGGGAACCTGAGGACTTTCCTACCAACCCGGTCAGGAGCTTCGCTCCTTCCCATCCACAGAGGGTTTATCACAGGAGCCGTTCAGGCTATTCAGTCAAATTTCCGGCCGTAAACATTTCTTCAAACGCCGACGCCCGGGTTTGAACCATGAACACCTGGTCGCCAGTACAACGCCGAAGCCATTACACCAGCGCGGCTCCCGAGAATATTTCTATAACATCTTATGTCTAATTTCTCTATTCTTCTATCTAAATCTGTTGTCAAATTCCGAGTTGAGCACCACACAGGTGAGAATAAGTAATCTAATGTCCGTGTAGGTAAATACTGTGTGGTCAGGTTGAAACAAGTAAATAAAGACATTATTAATAAATGTGTGATCTTTATCACAAAATACAGCAGTTGTTTCTTTAGCAATTTTTTTTTGGTAGTGAGGTTACCAGCGCTATGCTGAACCTCATATTTGTCTCCTTCTACGACATGCCTGACAGATGAGTGGACACATTCTTTGTCTCCTTCTACGACATTCCTTACAGATGAGTGGACACATTCTTTGTCTCCTTCTACGACATGCCTGACAGATGAGTGGACACATTCTTTGTCTCCTTGTACGACATGCCTGACAGATGAGTGGACACATTCTTTGTCTCCTTCTACGACATGCCTGACAGATGAGTGGACACATTCTTTGTCTCCTTCTACGACATTCCTAACAGATGAGTGGACACATTCTTTGTCTCCTTCTACGACATGCCTGACAGATGAGTGGACACATTCTTTGTCTCCTTCTACGACATTCCTAACAGATGAGTGGACACATTCTTTGTCTCCTTCTACGACATGCTTGACAGATGAGTGGACACATTCTTTGTCTCCTCAGAAACACCTCGGAAACCACAAGAGGAATGAAGGTCAAGGCTGGCTGAGAAAGACAACATGGAAGTCATTGACAATATTGTGACCTTCAGAAATGTTGTTGAGAGTAAGGAAACATAAAAACATCGGATTAGAAAGTCTCGCAGAAGCTCTAATAGAAACCTGATATAAATTCAAGAAAGTGAAAGTACAAGAGATTCTCGCGTACCACAAGACAATTTGTCGTTTCATTAATAAATACAAAAGTAGTGTAGAAACCCAGGCTGGTTATAGTTAGGTTATATGCTGTATATTGAAGATAATATACTTATCTAGTGCTATTTGCATCCTTCTTAATCATATATTCATAATGTGTATATCGGTTAATTAAAATTTCAACTACTTATGTTTTCTGTGTATCTGAATAAAAACAAAAGTCAAAATTGTTGTATTACTTAAATAGACATATTTCTGGAAGCATGAACGCAGACAGACTGGAAATGAAAAGTTGACACAATATTCAAACTGTGATGAAACTGACGATCTCTTAGCGATTTTTTAGTTCTCTCCGGCAGTATCAGTACATTTGTGGTACTGATTTATATTATGTGCTGTCAATTATCGCACTTTTCTTTCTTTCTTTCTTTCTTTCTTTCTTTCTTTCTTTCTTTCTTTCCTCGTTATTTTCTACTAAGTAGCAGATATTTGATTTTATCAAAGCACCATGTAGGAGATAAATATCACCTTTGAAAGGAACGGCTGATATGATACATCACACTTGCTTGGCGCTACCCAGATTTGTTGGTTATAGGCGCGGAAGATTAACACTTACATCGGCCAGCGCTTCGGCTTAATCACCGATAAGACACGGTGTTTGCAGACTCACACGACAGATAACGAGATTACTGTCTGTGTGACACGTGCGGGTAGACAAGTGTGATATGATCGTTTCCGGTCACTTGGTTAAAAGAAATCATGGATTTATTACATTTTATACAATGAGTCTACAAATGTGTTTGTGAGAGTGTATGCAAGGCACCAGATGTCCATATATGGTAATACGGGACATGTGCAGGTAGCACCTTATTTCACATGGGACTGTATTGAAATATCACACCCTATCTACATGATTTGAAATGATTGGATCTTTCTGATTAGATTCGTAACAACATTGAGTGAGAATATAGGTTGACCATTTCTCAGTTTTATTTCCCTATGAATTTCAAGCTTGCCGAGACAACCTCACACAAACTGAGGAAAGAATAAGCAGGATTTAGAAAGAACAGAAGATGTGTAGATCATATATTTACCCTCAGGAACATTATTGAGCAGCGCTAAGAATGGAAAAAAACAGCTGTACAGCAATTTCATTGATTTTGAAAAGGCTTTTGACAGTATACATAGGAACAGTTTATGGAAAATACTGAGGGCTTATGGAATTTCAAGCTGCATAGTGCCAATCATAAAAAGCCTCTATGCCAACTTTACGTGTAGCGTTGGGTAGAGCAACCTAACCTTTGAGGTGAAGACAGGAGTACGACAGGGATGCCCCTTATCAACCACTCTATTTTTAACAGTCATAGACTGGGTGATGCGCCAGACTTGGGCAGTCCAAGAGGAATAAGATGGACAACTTTTTCTACATTGGAAGATCTGGAATATGCATATGACATTGCACTACTAGCACATTCACATCAACACATTCAGGAAAAAACGGATAGACTTAAAAAGTATAGCAAGCAGGTGAGCTTGAACATCAATGTAAAGAAGTCAGAGGTCATGGCGCTCAATGTGAGCAACCCTGAGACCATAACAGTACGGAATCAGCAACTGGAACTTACAGACACCTTCACATACCTAGGATGCATAGTAACACCAGACGGCGGAGCAAGCAAAGACATCAATAACAGAATGAACAAAGGAAGAACAACCTTTTTTAGTCTAAATAACATCTGGAAGTCCTCTCAGTACAGCACAGACACAAAATTAAGATTATATCAGAGCTGTGTGCTTTCTGTGCTTCTCTAGGAGCGGAATGCTGGTGAGTTACAGAGAAGGACATATCGAAATTGTCCTCTTTTCACACAACATGCCTAAGAAAAATTATCCCAATCTTTTGGCCGAATACCATTACTAACCAACATCTGCTCACTCGGAGCAAGCAAGAGGGTATGCACACCATCATAGCTGGCAGACGCTGGAGCTGGGTTGGCCGTGTCCTTAGAGGAGACCCCAATGCCATCACAAGAACAGCTATGCAATGGACACCTAAAGGAAAACGAAAGAGAGGGCGACCAAAAAGAACATGGCGGAGGACTGTGGAGGCTGAGATGCACGGAATGAACCAGAGTTGGGGCACTGTACGAAGGATGGCCGCCGACCGAGCAAAGTGGAATCAATTTGTTGTTGCTCTACAAGAACACACCAGGCGTGATGGCCACTGACTGCTTTGACGGTCAGCGGCTAAGGATCAAAGAAGAAGAAGAAAAAGAAAGAAGAAACAACCTCAGACCTCGCCAGAGTGAAGACTAGCTTCATAATTCCTCTTTGTTAACCGGACCTTTTATTGGAGAATCGGACAAGTCTTAAAAAATCACAGTAAATATCTACATTTTAATAAGTAACACTGGGACTAGGAAACTGAAGACACACGGAGAGAGAGGGGAATCTATTGCACAATTAAAGACATCCCAGCAACCAAGAACTACTTATTCGGAGTAACCAGGAGGCCATGCACACCATCATAGCTGGCAGACGCTGGAGTTGGGTTGGCCACGTCCTCAGAAGGGACCCTGATACCATCACAAGAACAGCTATGCTATGGACCCCCGCGGGAAAGTGAAAGAGAGGCCGACCAAAATCAACTTGGCGGAGAACTGTGGAAGGTGAGAGGCAAAGAATGAACCAGAGTTGGGGCACTGTACGAAGGATGGCCGCCGACCGAACAAAGTGGAATCAATTTGTTGCTGCCCTACAGGACGCCACCAGGCGTGATGGCCGCTGACTGCTTTGACGGTTAGCGGTTATGGACCGAAGAAGAATACGCGTGTAAGAGAACGACTCGTCTCTTTTATTCATCTGAGCAAAAAACGTATGTAGCCAACATTGGCTTATTGGTGGTACCAGCAGAAACTACCACCTCTGGAACCAAGTGAAGGTAGAAGTAGACTGACGTTGTGAGAGATGCCATCATAAGAGGGTCTTATAGACAGACGCAGAACCAACTAGATCATTACTCCATGACGTTCTGGGAACGTGCGGCGTCTGAACTTTGGCCTGAGACGAACGAGAGCAGAGTGAAAAGAACTAACCCAGCGGGAAAAGAAACTGCCAGTGGCAGCTAAGTGAAAATATCCGTGCCAAAAGTGACCTCTTTTATTCAGTTAAATCCCATTCAAGTGATGAAATCCTTTTCATAACTATTCAAATTATTACTTTTAAACTGTTAAACTTAAAGTGATTTTTAAATTTTGTTATTTGTAATGTTACAAATTTAATTTTGATTCAATCCTTTTAAATTTACTACATGATTGTCTCAGTCAAAGTTACTAAACACACACTCTAAACAGAGCTATATATATATATATATATATATATATATATATATATATATATATATATATATATATATATATATATGTGTGTGTGTGTGTGTGTGTGTGTGATAGAGTGGGCGAGATGATGATGATGCTGGTGTGATATGTGATCACTTTCTTGAACACTAGCAACAAACCCGATCAACAATAAAACTCTGATTCTAAGGGTTGTGACCCTAACCCACAAAGCAAACTAATGAACAAACATTAAACCAGTAAGCAAACAAACAAAACACCCAGCCAGTGCTCAATTGCTAATCTGAAACAGACAAACAAAGCACCGACTAGTTAAAATCATAATACTTAAACAATGAGAAACGATACTCACAACTGCCAAAGCATCCTTCCACGCCACCTGACACACTCAACTATAACACACACACACACACATCACACACACACACTCATGCATGTCGTCCAATGAGACTAGTATGGTGTTGTGCACGAGGCTGGCAATTTCACCACGTAACACAGATTGAAACCGGAACCACTATTGTAGGAGCATCTGAATGCTTTGTGAGGGCTTCATGTGGATGCCAGCCTCATTGGTAGCCACATGCTCCATAAGGAGCGAGAAGAGAAATATATATCTCCAAGTGAGCCCACGTGCTCTCACAAACCATTCCACACAAAACAATAATTAAATAATAATAAAATGGACATAGAATAATGTTCAACTATATGTACAACGAATATTCTCATTAATGAGCATAAACCACCACCTCGCAACTGATCCATCTCAATATTCGTCCATGCACTCTGAAGCATGTCGTATATGCCAACTGATGAGATTGGGAACTCATCACATAAAACACATTGTTACAGAAACCACCACTGCAATAGCATAAAAATCTTCTTGTGGGCTTGTGATGGACACCAGCCACATTGGTGTTTCCATGGTCCGCAAGGAGCAAACAGAGAAACACCTCTGTCTCCAGGTGCCTTACGCACAAAGGTGTGGCACTCCGCTCACCAGAAATCTAGATGACTATCCTCGCCCCACTCAAAGTAACCCACCAAAAATATACAGTAGACTCAAAGTAACCCACTAAAGATATACAGTAGTATTATGATTAATTATCGTGCAATACACTAAATTACTCTTACTTCAAAGAATAAAATATAATTACTCTTGACTTAACAAAACTAGAACTAAATACATCACCTAAAGGAGATTTAACACGAAATTTATCTCTTCTATTACTGAAGAAAATTACATTAACCTGCCTTCACCCACGTGTCAATTCACACAATGTAAAATAGCGTAACATTACTAGGCCTATAACATGTGATAACTAAGCGTGTTATGCAGACTCACTGGCGCCACTTTATGCACAGTCATCAACACGTGGCCCCCACCCAGGTTGCCATCTTGCCAAAAATTTAATATTATCTAAATTTCAGTCCCTGATAACATCTCTGTCCAGTTCCATGAATGAAATAGTTTCCTACTATATTTGCCTTTCTCGCCCGGTCTGATGAATGAAATAATTGATATTAAACTCTTACAGCCACAATCTGGACTTAACACCAGTAAAATCTATCCACACATATTTTCACTCATCTATCATTTCAGAACTAAACATAATGTCCTAAAAGAAATCTCCTTTGGAAACACATTTATCTATCTATTTCATTAAACATGATACTAAATAAACGGCAGACCTACAACCCTCTATTTTTTCCAAACACTATCACCTCACCTTCTACCTAAATTAACTCACGTGTTCAAGGCATCTACAGATTGACTCTGGTTTCTTTGGGGCGACTGACGAAGAGAGAGGGCTGTGCTGGCCTGGCATTTCTTTATATAAGCCGCTTGGGCTAATTGCTCAATTTAGTGCGCGTCGCGTCATAATTGAACCACGCAAATAACACGCGATTTATGCTCTAGAAGGAGCGAAAACACAAATATACAACACAACTATACTGTTCAAAAAAAGAAACGCAACTTTTTTGGTTTTACTTTTATAAAAGATATTCGCTGATTGGACATCCGTCAACCTATCGACTGTGTCCATTTTGTCATTAGCTTTTCGTGGTTACCTGAATTGTACTCACCTCATGATTCGTGAGATCATGAAAGAGGTCAAGGTCAAAACAACATTTTTTACAATAACTCGTGACAGGTTCATGAGAATCCCGTGAAACTTACTGAACACAAAACTCTCTGACCATATTATTGAATGCCTATAAAAGATTGACGCTCCTCGAATAAATTCAGTTGAAAATTCAATGCGCAAGTAGGGCTCATCTCACTACAGAACAACGACTCATCATCATTGGACGTTTACAGACTGGACAGTCACAAAGTGTAGTGGCCAGACAATTTAATGTGGTTAGAAGCACTATTAGTCGCCTTTGGAGGCGATTTCAAGAAACTGGCTCAGTGGCAGACCGGCCGCGCAGTGGAAGACACAGAGTCACAACTCCTGCCGAAGACCGCTTCATACGGCTGCGTCCTCTCAGGAATCGACTTGCATCTGCGTCCTCCACAGTCCAGTCAATGTCAGCAGCTCGTAGAATTTCAGATCAAACGGACTTTGGGCGAGAAGACCCTACAGAGGTCCTGTTCTTACGGACCGGCATCGCCAGAACCGACTGCAGTGGACGAACCAGCATCGTCAATGGACCGTTGGGAATGACTGGATACGGGTTTCGTTTAGTGATGAATCATTTTTTGTGCTCCAGCGACACGATAGACGGAGAAGAGTTTACCGCAGAGTCCATGAGCGCTACGCCCAGAACAGCGTTGATGAGGCTCCTCCACATGGTGGTGGAGGTGTACTGATGTCGGTGGCGATCAACTTCATGGGAAGAAGTGTCCTGGTGCAAATTGAAGGACGCCTGAATGCCCAACGATACGTCGCTGAAATTCTTCGTCCTCACGTCCTGCCACTTCTGGCTGCACGAGGGTCGATTTTTCAGAAGGATAACTCTCGACCTCATGTGGCACAACTCACCACCCAGTTCCTTGCTGACAACAACGTCCAGACCATTCCGTGGCCAGCAATGTCAACAGACTCAACCCCATAGAACACTTATGGGATGAACTCGACAGACGACTCCGCCAGCGAGACGTGGCTCCAGCCAATTTCCGACAGTTGTCTCTTGCACTGCGGGAAGAGTGGGCAGCCATCCCACAACAACAGATCCAACGGCTAATCGGATCCATGTCAAGGAGATGTCGTTCTCTGATAGAGGCCAGAAGAGGCCATACACCTTACTGAAACGGAGGCCTCAGTCGCAAAGAATAAAAGTCCAAACCAAATTTAATGAACATAATTTTATTGTTAACGTCTGAAAGTTTCTTCATGCCAAGATTGAAACATTAATTCCGTAAAATAAAATTTTGGTACAAGTTTGAAATTTGGTGTCCATTATCACTGCAATAATGTTGCGTTTCTTTTTTTGAACAGTACATTTATAGGCTTTATTGTGGCCTAGTAATATATCTTCCTCTTGAAGATGTTGTGGTACAAATGCACTGAACCACGGAGACGATGGTGATGTCAAGATTTCGCTGTAACATATATAATAATAATAATAACTCAACTGATTAACGATTCATTCATTCATTCATTCATAACCGACCACTCCCAAAGGAGCATAAGTTTTCAACAAACACATGCCAAGTCCTCCTGTCACGTGCCATCATCTCAAGTTCTTTCCACATTCTCATCATCATTTTCACCTCTGTTTCCAGCTCTCTTCTCCATGTGCTTCTTGGTCTACCTCTGCCTTTCTTGCCCTGGGGGTTCCAGAACAAATACTGCCTTGTAATGCTATCAACAGGTTTCCTCAGTGTGTGTCCTATCCATCGCCATCGTCTTCTTCTCATCTCTTGTTCCACTGGCACTTGTCTAGTTCTTGTCATCAGTTCCACGTTGGTAACTTTGTCATACCATTTAATCCCTCTATTCTACGCAAGCACCCATTTTTAAAAGCCTGTAGCTTTTTGGTTGTTGTCTTTGTTGTTCTCCATGTCTCAGAGCCATACAAAAGGACTGACTTCACATTTGAGATGAAGATTCTTATTTTCGTATTGGATCATATTTCTCTTAATCTCCATATGTTTCCCAATGCAATGAAAGCTCCTCTTGCTTTATGTATTCTTATTTTAATATCACTGTCAATTCTTCCAACTTTGTCTATATAGCTGATAAGATATGTGTACTATTCTACATCTTGTATTGGTGCTTCTTCAAGTTCAACCCTGTTTTAATTACCTGCATTGATTCTCATTATCTTTGTCTTTTCCCTGTGTTTTTGCAGACCCAATTGCTGTGACCTCTCATCGAGTGTTTTCAATTTGTCCTGCATCTGATTACGGTTATGTGACAGAAGAGCCAAGTCATCAGCAAAATCCAGATCATCTAAGTGCTTAGTCAGAATCCACTGGATTCCATTTCTGTTGTGTGTTGTTGATGTTCTCATCCATCCTCCACTCCATCATGCACTCAGGTAGTCTGCATCCCCCCAGATCTACCCCTCTCTGAGGGAGAGCGCTCTGTTCTTAGTAAGGGCTTAAAATTTGTTCCTCTTCGTCCGATCCTAGACCAATACAATCTCCTCCAGGATGTTCATCGGTTTCACCGTCGCATGAGGCTGAAGCTCCATTTTAGAGAGAAAGACAGCACTCCGCAGTCTCAGGCTGAATCCGACATCTTCGCACGCTTTTCTGACTCTACTAAACCTCCCTTTACACCTAAACCTGGAGCCTCTCATGCCCTGGACCTGTATATCAAGAACACCATCCATGACATTCAGCAGCTCCGCCCTCGTAGATTGCATTATTCCAATCTCACTTCGGCAGAGTCTAGTGCTCTCTCCCTTCTTCGCCGTAGAGACGACATTGTCATCAAACCGGCTGACAAGGGAGGAGCCATTGTCGTCTGGCAGAAGGACTTGTACCTAAGTGAAGGTAAAAACCAGTTGACCAATGGCTCTTTTTACAGGTCCAGGACCAGCGATGCGACTGTCTCTAACAATCGCATTGTACACAACACTATTAAACAGCTTATCACTAAAAATGATCTTCCTCCCGAAGCATCTCATCTTAGGATTCATGACAGCTCTTTGGGCAAGCCTGTATTCTACATGCTCCCCAAAATTCACAAGATCGAAAACCCTGGAAGACCTATTGTCTCAGCCTGTTCTTGTCCTACTGAACACATTTCTGACTTCCTCGATAGCATTTTCCAGCCTATCGTTGAGAATCTTCCCTCCTTCATCAAAGACACCAATCACGCTCTTACAACTTTCTCCTCTATCCGACTCCCAGCAGACCGCTCCTACCGTCTTTTCTTGCTGGACGTCTGCTCTCTGTATACTTCTATTCCCCACTCTGATGGTCTCCGAGCTCTTCGGTTTTTTCTGGACCAACGCACTTGCCCTTCTATATCCACTGTCACTCTTCTCCGTCTTGCTGAACTGGTCCTTCAACTGAATTCCTTTGAATTCAATGGTCAGTTTGTTGACCAAATTAGTGGTGTTGCCATGGGAACGAAGATGGGTCCCAGCTATGCCTGTCTATTCATGGGCCACTTGGAGCATCAGATATGGCAACAATACTCCGGTCCTTTCCCTGGGTTTTACCGCAGATATATCGATGATGGCATAGGTCTCACAGATATGTCTGAAACTGATTTACACCGCTTATCGACTTTGTGAACCACTTTCACCCCACCATCAAGTTCACCTCCCTCGTCTCTGTGGTGAAGTGGGATGTTATAAATATTTATAGGGGACTTAGTGTACTGACTGAGATCAGCTGTGAAGGTATCTATATCTATTAAGAGTAGTGTATTATAGATAACCTTACTTGCTACCACATATCTATATATCTCAGTCAGAATTATTCTGGAATAGTGTGATGACTACGTTATGTGTCTAGGGTATATGTATGATGAAGTGTAAGTCACAACAACAGACAGATAAACAATTTAATTTAATCCACTACTCTTGACAACACTGTGACACTCACATACATATAACACTCTATGAGAATATCTTAAGGAGTCACTGATAACTTTTCAAATAACAATATGTATTCATTTTTGTCATAAAGGTATATGTGTCCTGATTCAAATACAAAGGAACCAGGAATCACAATCAATTTTAATTACAAGTATATGTACAGACTTTATCAATATGAATATTGTAGTGACATATATTATTAAAAATATCCTATGTGTCAGTTGTGTAGTAGTAATATGAGGTAATACTGGTTTTGTTTTGTTCAAGCTCTGTTGGTATTTGTCATCATGACTTCAATAGTTTGTCTTAGGGACTAGTATTGGAGATGTTTTAAGTTCCTGATATTAAGACAATTAAATTCCCCTCTGAATGTTATTTTTACAAAGTTATTTCAAGATGAGGGGACATAATGTTGAGCTCAGCTGGCCAAATCAGCTTATCTTGCGTGATGGCGGCAGGAAAGGACTCCTCTGCTCGAATTTTCCCCTGGGCTCTGGAGACACCTCACTGATAGCTAAATAGACCAAGGAGTATGCTGTCCGACTCTGGATTCAGCAAAGTTCTGACCAGGTGCTGCTCAGTACCATCAAGACCACGGTCCCACAATTCATAGAATAAACACAGATACGTTGATTAGCAATGAATTCTGGCACAAAATACTGGCACAAATTCCCATCTGCTTATGTTCCAGGCTTTTATTTAACACAAATATGAGCTGGCTTCAACGCACTGTTGCTTTATCAAGATTATTTAAACAAGTGGTCTCGAACTAACGCTCCTAAGTGATTATATCAGCGAGTCTAGCCAATGAGGCCCCGTTTCGACAAGTGTTTGAAAAAATGTTACCTTTCTACGTCTCCCTAACAACCAAGATAGTATTTATAGCCCGACCAATCGTGGTTAGTTTTTCATTTGTTGCGCTCCAATCAATTTGGAGTTTACATGGTAGGCTATTTATGTAACGTAGGTTTTTTTCAAACACGTTATAAAAAATTTTATGAGCAGAAATGATTTTGTGTTGTCAGGCATCCCCACTATTTTATTTTGGTTATAATTTATTAATTCCTGGACTATTTGCGTAACGTTTTACATATTCTTTGCCAGCAAGCCCTAAGGAACCCAAATATCCAAATTTAAAAGAGCTACGTGGCTGCGTTCAAAATATGTATTTTCTACCTCCTGTTTCGAAGATGTGCTGTCTGGGAAGGGTAGTGTATTTTATCACTGTCCGTCTGAAAAAAAATTAGTGCATGTAGTCTTACACGCGTGATGGCAGCATTTGTGTATCGCGCGACGCGTGTTGCCTGCGTTCCTGATTTTCAGCCCTCCCTCTCTCTTTATCCTTTAGTCCATCTGTTCGTTCGTTTTGGTAACGCAGTGTAGAAAAAGACAAGAATGGAATTTAAAATTTAGGTCAACTTGCATATTTCAAGGTTTTTCTTAGAAAGGCAGCACATTTTATTGTGTGTTTGGGAAACGCGTGTATGTTGCAGAAGGCCTATATTTAACGTGGAAACGTTACAATTTGCAGACGAAGCATAAAACAAAGGGGATTTCGAGTACTGTCATTGTGACAGCACTGTTCTTTACCATTCTTCTTCCTTTATTTATTATATGTATTTATTAGGCTTTATATTTACGTGATAATTTATATATGTGGATTAGAATATTCCACGACAGTCTCCACAGTATCTGTCAACTTCCTTGACATTACTATTTCTATCACGCCCTCCGGCCTTAATACCTCAGTATACTACAAACCGACAGATGCCCACAGCTACCTCCTGTATACCTCTTCTCATCCTCGGGCCTGTCGTGACTCCCTTCCTTTTTCACAACTTCTCCGCCTCCGCCGTTTATGCCAAGACGACGATGACTTCCACTTACGAGCTAATGAGATGTTGGATTTCTTCCGTAACAGACTTTATCCAGAACATGTTCTCACCTCTGCTCTCCAACGTGTGCTCCCCATCTCTCGTCTGGAGGCCCTCAAACCTCACCATAAATCCACTTCGCATAGAGTCAAATTAATCTTGACCCATCACCCTCACAGTACTACTGTCAAACAGATCCTTTTCCGCCACCTCCTTATCCTCCAAGCAGAGCCTCTGACCCAAAAAGTATTCAGTGAAGCACCTTTGGTGGCATATAGACGTGACAAGAACTTGAAGGATCTTCTTGTTCACAGCCGTCTCCCAAAGGAGAATGCCACTCACTTTGGCACACTACCCTGTGGTCGGACACGATGCAACACGTGCAAGTATGTCATCTCAACCCAGAAGGTGTCCTTTCCTAAGGCTACGTACACCATCACTAGTAGCTTCACGTGTGAATCGCGCAATGTCATTTATACGATCATATGTAAACGTTGCTGCAAAACCTATATTGGCCAAACAGGCAAACGACTTGGTGACAGATTCAGCCAGCACTTAAATGACATCGCTCAGCAAAAGTCCACACCAGTTGCTATACACTTCAATGGTCCTGACCACCATGGTCCCATCGACATCCAGGTCACAGCGATCCGATCCTGCTCCTCTGACACTGCCAGCCGAGAACAGCTTGAGAACCGTCTTATCCACCGCATGGGGTGTCTAAAACCAGCCGGTCTCAACACTTTTCACACCTTTGTCTGAGGTCACCCTTTCCTCTCTTGCTCTATTTTACTCTTTTCACTCTTATCCTATTCTTCTATTTGTATGCCATATACATTTTTTTATTTCATATTTATTTATCTCCCACTCATTCTGTCCTCTTCTATTTCCAGTCCCCACTTTTATCACGTTGGGGAGTTTATTGTCCGGTTTCGTTTTTTAGTTTCTTAGTATGCATTGTGTACATCCGGCGGCGGAAGTCACTTTCTGTTCAGCCACGCGGTCATCAACAGACAGCGGTTTTGATAGAATTTCGGTTCTTGCCTTCAGGGAAGTACCCAGTTTTTATTTTATTTAGTTTTTATGTGTCCTATCTAGCCTTCACTTTCTTTCCTTTCCTGACGAAGGCCTTGTGGCCGTAACGTAGACTATTTTGTTTGTCTTTTGTCCTCGTAAGACGAATCACCTTTTTTCGATTTTTTTTCAAACCCATCCATTGTAGTCCAATTAAAGCAGAATTGTATATTTTATCGCTGTATGGCAAGTTTTCTATAGACTTTTCATGGCGAATTCGGTGTAAAATATCTTTTTACATACTGTCTCTGTGTGAAAGCAACAGAGAAAATGGATCAGATACGTGGTAGTCGTCCATCACATTCTCAATTAATATATTTATGTTCACTCCTGATTTATAAATCATAGGTTTATAGTGTAAAGGACTTTTTGATTAGGAAATGTCTTGTCATGGATGTAAGTTGTTTTCGTACATCTTTAAGGTTTACGACGACATTCAATAGCAAACTGAACGTTATAAATTTCGCGAAAATGAAAACATAAAAAATGGTTTTTGTGAGTTATCTATTGATCTGGGATGCATACCCTCGAGGACCTTTTTAGAACTATTAAACCCTTACATGGTTTCGATATATCTCTTATAGTTTAGCCGTCGTATCGAATTGAATGTGCCACTCGCAGAATTATTTTCAGACTTGCACAATATGTCTTCACTGTTCAGCCTCCTGTTGTCGTACCGTGATGATAGATTAAAACCTTCCAAGAGAAATGAAATGTTCAATACGCTGGAGAAAACCGCATCAAAATCGGTTCAGCCGTTCTCGAGTTTTAAGGTAACAGACAGACATACGCTGCGTATTATACGAGGTAGCTTTAAAAAGTTCCCCGAATTTGTGTATTGTATAGAGAAATAAGTAACAAAACAATTATTTACACTACATTTCCTTTAAAATAATTTTGTTCGGCAACTACACACTATTGCCAACGTCCATACATTCCTGGAACCCATTCTTTGATACCTCTCTCAGCTGCTTTGTCGCAATGGTGATACCTCAGCATCCACGAATCTCTGCCTTTCAGTGCCGATTTTAGGCGAGGGAACAAGACAAAATCAGGCGGTGCCAGATCGGGAGAATATGGAGGATGTTCCAGGGCAGTCACATTGTGCGTTGCGAGGTACTGTTTCAACAGTAGGGATCGATTTGCTGGCGCATTGTCATGCAGCGGAACCCAACTGTTTGTTCTCCATATTTCTGGGCGTTTCCTTCTGATCGCATCTCTTAGACGACGGAGGATATCAACGTACATTTCCTTGTTAACCGTTCGGCTTTTCGGAATGAATTTATGGTAGACAATACCATGGGAATAAAGAAAAAACTTCCAACATAACTTGTCCTTTGCTCTTGTCCAAACGAAATTTCTGTGTCCAGGGAGATGAAGGTGATTTTCATTCAGAGGACTGGCATTTTGTCTGAGGATCGTTAAAAAAATTACCATGTCTCATCTCCTGTGATTATGTTGTTGAGAAAATTGCTATCGTGATCTGAGGGTGACTTCTCAAGCAAAACACACAATTTGACATTTGTACGTTGTTCAATCAAGGACATTTTCAATTCCGACCATGCTACGTGCACACCACACAAACAAACTTCTGTAACTTCTGTTCGAGAGTACACGTGAAGGTTACATCAGCCATGTCAGTTCCTCAAGGTCACTACCAACTTATAAAACTATAATCAAACATGAGTCGACTATTCAGGAACTTGTTGAAGATACCTCGTATATGTAAAGATATAGTGTTACAAAACATATTGTTACGTATTTCATTAATTGTAGTGTTTGTTATGTATTTAGATTTGTCCTTGTGTATATACTAATTTAATGTTCAAATAAGGCATTAGATTTCATTTTTAAAGTATTACTACTTTACATATAATTGCTCTACAGTAACGCAACCATAATATGTTGCCAATAATCCTACTTTCACGAGACAATGTTCCGTCAGATCCGAAAAGTGCTCGTATTAATCTCTGGAACATTCTGTATTTTAAACGTGGCAGACACAGTACGAGTCTACGGCAATCCCTTTTCAGTACATCCCTGTTCTACATGAGTTCTTAGTGCGAGAGAACCTCTGGAAGTCAAACATTGCATCACTGTGTGGATAAAGTCATATGTCTGTCGAGGTCTAGCTTTCACTGTTATTTTCTCTGATATTACTATTCATTCGATCAGTCACGTGGTTCATTATTAAGAAAGATATAACACACTTCTCAATACACTTTATTAACTTGTTTTCCAATTTTCAATTTTTATCTTTCAATTTCTTGCTATCCATGTTTATTATTTCTGTTCTTATATCTTTTAAGTATATTTGTTTTTGCCTAACACAAATAAAATTGTTTCCCTGTTGTATCAACACAAATTTTGACATGCAGGTTATGTAAAAGTATTAACATACGTACACATTCACGATCACATCAGTTTTAAAAAAATGCTTGAAAGCCTGAACAGAAAAAATTCTGCAAGCAGCCACTGAGTCTATTAGGACAGAGAGGCAAGACAGAATTACAAACCATGTTGAGCTGAAGAACTACAAAAGCTTGATGATGAACTACACAACAGAGAGAGAAGAAACAACCGAAGAGAATCACAAACACTGGTCACGTGCCAAATCAAATTTCCTGACGCTTTGCATAGTTTTGTAAGGGTCAGTAACATTTTCTTTTTTTCTTTCAAGGGACACAACATAATAAAAAATAAAATACAATATAAAAAAAAAATTTACTTAGAAACATTAAACTTTTCCAAATAGCTTAATAAATAATATAAAACAAACATTACTATTAAACAATTGTATGGTAGTTAAATTTTGTAACATTATTATCTTTCAATTGTGTTTTATTTTTATAAATTTTTAAATATTTCCACACATTACAAGTTCTAAAGTAGTGAATACGAGGGAAGATCAAAAAGTAATGCCTCCTGTTTTTTATGTATGTAAGTACTGCATCGGTGTGCAATTTGTAAATTTAGCAGGATTCCTCAACACTCTTACTGTATAGCATTACCAACCTGTTTCAGTAACAGGTGGCACCACTGTAACAGTTTAAAAATGGCTGCCAAAGACGTTCGGTTAAAACAACGTTATGTCATAGAATTCCTCAATGCTGAAGGCGAGACCCCAATTCGCATCCACGAACGTTTAAAGAATTATGGAGATTCAACAGTGGATGTTAGCACTGTCCGATGTTGGGTACATCGTTGTGACGAAACTGAAGTAGGTCAATCCTCAATGGCTGACGCAAAGCGGACTGGCCGTCCGTCTACCGCAGTGACTCCACACAGCATTCATCTAGTTCAGTGGTGGCCAAGCTAAGGTAGGCCGAGGGCCAGATTATGGTAAAGGGAAACACCCGAGGGCCAGACCTGTAAAATCCTTAAAAAAATAACGTTCTGATATTTAGTTTTACATATATAAGGAACCACGTACAGAAAGCAACGGCAAACTACTGTACTGCACATCTGCCAAGACATGTATACCAGTCTTCGAATTGAAATTACTGTAAAAAAACATATAATGAATCTGTTGTTTTAATTTGTTTTGTAATTTGTAATATGACATGTAATTATTTATTTCAAACATACATTTGTGTGGTATTTCATTGTGAAGTGTGTGGCTTTAATCAACAATAAGAGGCCGGCCAAAACAGGTTGGCGGGCCGGTCAAAACTGGTTGGCGGGCCGGATCTGGCCCGCGGGCCGTAGTTTGGCCACCGCTGATCTAGTTGATGGCATCATTCGTGGTGACCGTCGGGTAACACTGGATGAACTTTCTTCCATGTTGTCCATTAGTAAAGGCAGTGTGCAGAACATCATTAAAGACCTGCGTTATTCAACAGTTTGTGCACGGTGGGTACCCAGAATGTTGACAGACAGACATAAAGAAACAAGGAAAACCATAGCTATCAACCTCCTGCACCGTTACGAAACTGAAGGAGAAGAGTTTTTATCGAATATTGTGACAGGTGATGATACTTTGATTCATTTTTTTTTTTGTTGAACCAGACTCCAAGAGGCAAGTCAATGGAATGGCATCACACAACATCGCCGACAATAAAGAAGTTCAAAAGTTCACCATCTGTAGGGAAAGTTATGGCCTCCGTGTTTTGGGATGAGAAGGGTGTGATTCTTCTCAACTTCTTGGAACAGGGAAACACGGTGAATGCAGACCGTTACATTGAAACTTTGAAGAAGCTTAGAGGTCGTCTTCGGCGACTTTACCCATTAAAAGATCAGAGAACTGCACTACTGTTGCACGATAATGCCACGCCACACACCGCTAAACGCACCATTGATGCGATTGCAGAATTTGGCTGAACATTATTACCACATCCCAATTACAGTCCCGATCTTGCACCTTCTGACTTCCATCTATTTGGACCACTGAAAGAAGATCTTCACGGACATCACTTTGAGGACACCGAGACCCTTAAACGCGCCGTAAGCCAGTGGTTTAGGAAAAAGGACACACATTTTTACCGTGCGGGGATACAGGCCCTTGTGAGAAGATGGACAAAAACTGTAACAAATAACGGAGACTACATTGAGAAATACATTTTTGAAGTTCAGACTTGGGGCTACATTTCAATGTGAATTTTATCTGTTTTCTTGCCTATTGAATGAAATTAAAAATTACGATACATTACTTTTTGACCGTCCCTCGTATGTTCTATGACTCTCAATTCTAGTTTTGCCTAAGGATGTAAGAGATTTAGTAGATTTGTGCATCAAAATGTATCGCCAGAGCTGAAAACATGCTCTTTATCAAATCATAATCATACTCTTTGAGAAAAGATCCATTCCAGGCAAATATGATTACGACATGCGCTATTATTTATAACACATAAAGAAGGTAAACCAGAGGCCTGTAAACAGTAAATAAATATTAAACAAACATAAAGGTATGTTTTCAGGCACTCGTAAGATTTAAAGACGTAAAACACTAGACAACAGAAAAACAACAGACGTGAGTGTCTTACCCACGACTCGAACCCAGGACCTTCCGTGCGAACACCCCGCCTAGCTATGCAAGTGAATCACACTATCCTCTCTGCCATCTAGGCATCACCAAAAATGATGCTTCGATGAATGGTCATTAGTGCGAACCGCAAAACATAACACCGGAAGTCTACAAAGGGCAGTCCAACCTATTAATGACGCAATCACTTCTGTTGTTTCCCTATTATACAGTACAGGTCAGTCCACACAAGACAAAGACCTTAGTACTGTGTCTAGTAAATGATTGTAGACTAAGAACAGTAAGTATAGGACAGAGGGTAGGTTTTTGGTATTGTATAAACAACTCTGGAGAGCATTCAAAATGAAGGGATGTAACTAGTTTTGGGCTGTACGCGTGATACCCCAACTGTGACAATGAGATATATGCTCGGACAGCTGTCGATTAGATCCAGATATGCGATTGCCCAGGCAAAAACATATATGCGGGTAACCATCGACAAAAGCCCCCCCCCCCCCCCCCCCCCCCCACCCCCACTTGACAGGGGGATGTCGTGGATGGCACAGGCAGACGCGACAGTTGGTCAAATGACCAGGGTTGAAAATATATTCAAGGGGAAGAGTGGAGCAAGTTACAGGAGTACTAGGTAAACTACCAGCAGGTCATCAATAGCCTTGGCAAAGAGTGCAGAGCTTGCGGCAATGGAAAAGCAGAGCTGGAGATTAATCAGCTGATAAGTAATCATGCCTGGGATGATGACTCTAATGTGTTCACTGATGAATATGTAATGCCAGGTGAGAAATCAGGATGGGACAAAACAGGGAAAAGACATACAAATACAACTTGACAAATACAAAAGACTAAAAATTCACCAAGAGAAAAGTGTGAAATTATGTACAGCTTTCCATATCCACATTTTTGTTTCCGTGCTACAACCTTTCCCACGTCTCCATTTACACTGTCTAAGTCACTGACTATTTCTTCAACAAATCTATCTGATCCACTAATAGAACTGCTGAATCCTGTAAGGAAGTGATGGCATCAGGCAGCAATACAAAATTTGACATTATG
The DNA here is from genome assembly GCA_024509875.1 of Oreohelix idahoensis. NCBI lineage: Eukaryota > Metazoa > Mollusca > Gastropoda > Stylommatophora > Oreohelicidae > Oreohelix > Oreohelix idahoensis. The sequence goes on from JAMPIV010009624.1 coordinate 109,502, forward strand.
TAGGGAAATTTACCAGCAAAATTTATTTTCGTGGAGTTAGGGAAAATGATTAAACAGCAAAAAGAAAACAGTAATGTAATTTGTATTTTAAAAAAATACATTAAACACACACTAAAAATGTCTTTTTTAAAATTGAAAATGCCAAAAATATGCAAAACAGTGATTTTATAAAAAAAAGTGTAAAATGAGCAAAGAATATCACAAATGCCCTAATATGACAACAGTGGCTAAACATGATTAATTTCGCCTTAACTAAGGCTCTTAAATCAGCTAGTTTTGTATGAAACACATTTGTATTCAACTCAACAACGTTTTGGTTAAGCCAACAAAATGATCATCAAAATCCTAGCTCTAGTGATCATCATGAGTTTACTTGTCCATTAGTTTTCCTCGTCTAGCGCCAACAAATAAAAACAAAATTGTTTGATTTTAGTTAATCTCTGTAGTGTACTCTCTAAAACTAAAGACACACAGAAAACATGTATTTCCAAAAACAACTCTTGACACGACTTTCTATAACTGACAATAGTTTAAACGTTGTAACTCTAAATGTGAGAGGTCTAAGAACACAACTGATATAATGACAACATTAGTACACACATATAAAACTGACTATAGTTTAAACGTTATAACTCTAAATGTGAGAGGTCTAAGAACACAACTGATATAATGACAACATTAGTACACACATATAAAACTGACAATAGTTTAAACGTTATAACTCTAAATGTGAGAGGTGTAAGAACACAACTGATATAATGACAACATTAGTACACACATATAAAACTGACGTCATTTTGTCTACAGAAGGTAGTCCCATAGAAGATACTGACGTAGAGCAGTCAAGTGTTGGAGACTTACTATACTAGATCCAGCATCGAGATGTCAGGTGACCAGTTCCTTCCTCACTGCCTTTTTCCTACTCTGGCTCAAGAGCAGCGTCAGACACCCATTTACAGCAGAGTAGACTGGATAATGATCCTACGTGTTTCTAATACAGCAACTTTGCCTCGAGAAGCCAGTTGAATGGAAAAAAACAAAACAAAAAACACACACACACAAATAGTAATACGTCTTACAAAGAGAAAGGACAAGAAAAACCTACGTTGCGGCCACAAGCCTTCGTCAGGGACAGACAAACAAGAGACAGAAGGGAAAGAAAATGAGAATTATGTAGAGAACATGAAACTATAAAAAAAGAGAAAAAAAAACCTCCCTTATGTCCAGTCACATGGTGACGCAAGATGGCTGCCACTAAACCTGAAAGCGGAAGTCGATAGTACATTAAAAACAAAAAAAATAAGAAATAATGAAACAAGGACCGGAAAAGAGTGAGGGAAAATAGGAAAAAAAATCAATAATATTGAAATTAAAATATATAAAGTGAGGGATAAGCGATTAAAAAAATAAACATAAAACAAAAAATAAAAAAAAAATAATAAAATAAAAAAAAATATAAATAAAAAAATAAAAAATAAAAAAATGTGGGTAATCGCATCAAAGCAGACAGTCATAATACAGCTGGGACTAGATGGAGAAAATCGTCTTAGACAAAAGAATGTTGGGTATTCAAACCGTGTGGTCTAAGGCAACCCATAAGATGGATGAGGCGTTGTTCCTGGCGAAACCGACTGTTGGCGTCCGAGGAACAGGATCTGATGGCTGTCACCTGGATGTCAGTGACACCGTGGTGGTAAGGGCCATTGAAGTGGATGGCAACAGGTGTGGATTTAAACTGAGAGATGTCGTAGAGGTGTCTGCAGAATCGGCGCTTTTTCGTGTGCCCGTTTGGCCGATGTAAGTAATGGTGCAACGTTTGCATATAATAGCAAAAATGACGTTGCGTGACTCACATGTGAAGCCATGGGTGAGAAGCCAGCGTTATAACCATTTGCCAATAGGACAATATTTCTACAGACAACTTGTATTCATGATGAAATACCAGGTAACCACTTGACCCAAGTTCTACACTCTCTGCCAATAATACAATATTTCTACAGACAACTTGTATTCATAATGAAATACCAGGTAACCACTTGACCCAAGTTCTACACTCTCTGCCAATAGGACAATATTTCTACAGACAACTTGTATTCATGATGAAATACCAGGTAACCACTTGACCCAAGTTCTACACTCTCTGCCAATAGGACAATATTTCTACAGACAACTTGTATTCATGATGAAATACCAGGTAACCATTTGCCCCAAGTTCTACACATGCTGCCACCACTAAAAGAGCAGTGTTAAGAACAGAACTGGTGTAAGGGACGTAAATCTGAGTATATTAGTAGTCAAGATAGATTCTGAGTTGGAGCACTTGTTTGCTTGTTGGCTATTGAATTGTTTTGAAAATATCTCGTGGTAGTTTTGAGAGATAGATTACAGAAGGCGTGGAAAAACGCTGATCATCTCAAGTGTGAGATATATTTATTCTGTAATGTTTTGAGCGGGGTGAGAATAGCTCGCGGCTAGCCCGCAGATGATTGATTGACTGAGTTGTGTTGACCGTGAGGAAGTCTCGTGACTGCTTTTGAGCGGGACGAGTGTGTGATTTGGGGAGAGTGTTCTGGGCGTTTGACCGGGTAGGTCAAGACAGTGTTTTTGGGAAGTGTGAAATTCCTGCGCAGTGATGAAGTCAAAATGTCGACGGATTTTTCGCTGTGGGTACAGCGTAGTATAAAACTGCAGTTTGGATTATTGTGAAAATGTTTATGAGGCCAAGATTTTGTGTAGGCCATTTTGATAACTGCAGTGTGCAGTCCTTAAAGGTCATTATCTCCTGTGAGAGGATTGTTATTGATGATACTTTAAAGCGCTGATGAATATATATATATATAGGCCATTATTTCCTGTGAGAGGATAGTTGTTGATGAATTATATAAAGGCCATTATCTTCTATGAGAGGATCGTTATTGATGATACTTTGTAGCGCTGATGAATTATATAAAGGCCATTGTTTCCTGTGAGAGGATAGTTGTTGAGGAAGAGATAGCGCTGAATTATTGATGATACTTTATAGCGCTGATCTCATAGTAACTGCCGAGTGCGCAGTCCTTATGTGTTAAGATATATTTCGTGTTATGCTGTGAACTGTATCCTGACTATGTGCATTTTATATCAATGTGTTGTGACGTGAATAAACCAGTATTAAATGTCCCCAGTCGTTTACAACCATCCATGACTCTTGTGTACGTACCTGTGGTGTAAACGACTAAACCAACACACGCATTCAATATTCTAAACGTGACAGTAGTAACACATATTTATTACTAGCCTATGTGGCGATGATGTGGACTTGAACACACATACCTTTGAAACATAACCCTATTCTTATCAAGTGGTGGATTACAATCAAGCAGGATCTACTGCTATATTGCAAGACTGATTAACTGACTACTTAACATATTTAGGAATAGCTCTGTGTGGGCGTGGCCTGTAGTACATAATCCTTTAGCAACGAATCTCTATAATTAGCCTGTGTGGCGTATGTGTATGTATCAACAATAGACGCCTTATAATGATGACAACAAACTTATAGGTATCAGTACCCACCTTTATCGGTATCAGTGGTGTGCTAGTTTTATAGGATCTGATACCCGCGAAATTCGCGTGATATTAATTCACAAGAGTTAGCTTGTAGCCTGAGTGGCGTTAGTAGTTAAAAGACATATATCACATATGAGAACTGTACCAGTGTGCTCCAAGAAACTCTTGTGAAGTATCGAATGAGTATTACAGTAACAGTCGGACGGTATCACATTTGAGAGCTGTATCAGGGGTCCCAAGGAAAACTATTCAGTATCAGTTAAACTGGGAACTGTTAACTCAAGTGACATTCGCAGTTAAAGGAATTTATTACTCAAGATTATGAGATGTCATGATATACAGTGGCGTCTGTATACCAGTGCAAGTAAACGTCAGGCAGTATGAACGAGCGGTGTACCTCCTTTCAACGAAATTGACAGACGGTGACCCATTTCCTGTTTTCCTGTGCGATGTGCAAGCACGTAGTGTGCTGAATCGAGGACCTGAGGGAAAAGGTGTTAAGTTCCAATGCCTTTCTGTGGTCGATTGTTTTACCATTGAACTTTGTGATATCCAGGGTGTTTGCGAAAAGGAACGGGATTGTTTTCATTCAAGATAAGTGGTTTTCGTTGTTGTGTGAACTGTGTCGCATTTACTATGTCAACGAGCCTTCCTATGCTTATTCTGTTGATAACTGTTGTTTTTGTTGTCTAGGTCTATACTGATAGATTATTAGGATTTAATGCATAGGTATTGATGGTTGTATGATATATGATGACTTTCCTCATATGAATATGATGTTATAAAGGTTCTTTGAAGAGGAATTGGGGATGCAAAATTAATAAATAATTGCAATTTCTGGTATAGATACTTAACTATGTGAAATGGAAGGGTAATTGTCAGAACTTCTTCGGACGTAAACTTGCGATATTAATAATTATACTGGTATAGATATATAGCTGACTGGGTGATTTAATCACCATGGATCATGATATGGATCCAGCAGATATAAGGCCTATGTTGGAGTGTGCATTGGTAGTAGGTAGAGATAATAAGGGATTGAGAGGCCCACGACTCGGAGCATGGGTGATGGACGATTTTTTGGTTAATGTATCGACATCCCTAGAGTTATTTGCTGAACATAACTTTAAGTTTGTTTGTAATTTGGTAATGGCTAAGGATGTGGTTAATTTTCTACGGCACCTTCGTGTGTTTTTGCAACAGTATATTGAGGTTGAACATGGAGATATAGTGCAAAGTATATTTAAGAAAATCCATAACGGTATTCCTGATAAGCAGAAAAAGGAATTAGGAAGTGAGAAACAAATAAAAGTCAACAAACAGAGTGCCCTACGGGAAAAGGACAATTGTTTAAAAGGTACTGCTGAAGTGAGTAAACTACACGAAACAGTCTGTAAACTTACAAATGAGTTAGATAAGTCAAACACGGAACTTACTAAAGTACATGCGGCATTAGATGCAGCATTGAACAAGAACAAAGAGTTGGAAATTCGGGTGAAAGGCAAAGATGACGAAGTTGGTAATCTCAGACAAGAAGTTCAAGAGAAGAAGGAGATGTATGACAAATTAAAGATTGAGAGCAATGTTCGTGAAAAGACTTACATAAATATGCTTCATGAGGTGTTGGATGATAATAATATTCTCAGTTGCCGACTGAAAGAAAAGAAAGAGATACATGAAAAATTAAAAGTTCAGGATAAGAAATGTGGAAAATTATGTAATGAAACATGTCAAACTAGAGCAAATAAAGAAGAGGATGAGAAAGACAAATTAGAAGAGTCAACGACTGAGAGAGGAAAAGCGATTAAGATTGAGAGATTGCTAACAGAGGAGAGAAGTAAAGTTTTTACATTTGACATATTAAATAGGAAATTAAGTGAAGAAATTTCACAAAAAAATGTTGAAATTGCAGAAAGTACAAAAAGTAGAGGGCCTACTAGATGTTATTTTGATCAACAAAATATGGTCTTCTGTCAATGTTGACAATACTAGACAGAAGGTTGTTTGCCAACAAGTTGGAAAAGCAAAGATCCAGCATCATACAATCTTTTCTAATAAAAAAGTTAAATGTGATGGACAAAGATCTTTTCGGGGAAAATATAACTTTCCAAGATCTTTTGATTCTGCTTCCAATGGCAACGATTCTTGGCGGCAGTGTAATAGAGAGAATGATAATGTAACAGTCAGTCCTGATAAAAGCCTAAGGATTAAACGAGTAACTAATTTTGGAAGTTCTCATAAGATGATAACAAGGGATAACGTTATAAGTAGTGGTTCCAAGGATGAAACCCATTATATACGTAACGATAAAGATACTTATAGATCTGCAGATGATACTGCAAACAAGCATATTGTCAAAGAAAAGAATGGAAAGAGTTTTGGTCAGAGAGATGTTCCTAAGGTTAGAAAGTACCAACGGAATTTATATGATAATAATTTTCCTTCTCAGAGAGATAAGAGACAAGTTAATGTATATCAACATTTTTATTCCGAGAATTTTGAAAATAATGGTACAGGCAAATACAAGAACGGTTTTCAATCGTACAATAGTTTTTCTAACAGATTTTTTGTTCGGAGTAGAAACGTTAATCATAACAAGTCTGACTGGGATTATAGACATAATAATGGTCTCAAACAAAGAGGAAATGATGGCAGTTATGCTAATTTTGCTCGACATGAGCCTAGAATCATTGTTATTAAGCAAAGTAGCAATAATAATGATGTCACAAATACTACTGCTTGTTATGTTTCTGATTTTGAAAGAGCATCACTTTGTTGTGAACATAAAGGAAGAGTCGATGACATCGGGAAGTGACCAGATTTCTACACAAACCACATTGCGAGGTAATTGTTTATTTAACCTCTCCGTCGTTCTCAGTAAATGTTACCATTCATTAAAATGGAAATATTCATTTGTATTTTTTGAACAGAGGCGACTTCTCGATAAGGTTCAACGCTCCTGTTTACGGTAGCGGCAAGAATGTAGGTCAACATTGTGCCCAAGTATCTGTTCAAGCAGGACATATCAGCGTGCTAACTATGCATTGGACGTGTTACCCCTAGTGTTTATGAGATGTGGGCAAGACCTATGGAGATTTTTTGCGTTTGATTCTTTTTTTGTTTGTTTGTTAGGACAGTCGATGTTATTGTATTCTATTGTATAGATCACTATAGGTTGTTATATTATGATTATCATTTTATGCTTCATTTGATGTCGATAGTTTTTCTTGATATGTATGACTATTTTAATTATGCATTAGTTCATTTCGATGCTATTTCTATACTATTGTGTTTTGGATAATGTGTAGTGTGTTAGATGGTAGTGACGTGTCGTTTACTATTGATGAATGCAATGAGCAGGTTTATATTTAACCTTACTGGTTACAAACCTATGCCTATTTACACCATATAATCATTGACTTTTATACTCTGGTGTAGAACTTGAAGTTTTTTGTTTGTTTTGTTTTGCAGATATGATAGTTAAGATAGTTTTGTACATGATGAGTTTGCCAGCCCTATGCACATACTCATTAGTTGTAGTGTTACAATAGTTACTTGTAGTATATCAGGTGGAGATAGAAATAAATTTATAACTAAATAACACTGTAGCTAAGCTAAACGTGATTGTCAGCCGAAAATATTGAAAAGTATAAATTGAACTGTATGTAGAAAATTAACAGCGTTTGCTGATATTGTTATTTGATTGAGGAATCTAGAAATCTAATTTAAGCACTTACTTAACATACATTACGTTGTTTTCATATATTTGCAAACTTGTATGTTGGTAATAGTGTGTTTTTCTATGTGTTTCTTTGTGACGTATTTTTTGAAAAATTTTACACGTGTTGATTAGTGTTTGCTTAGATATAGGAATTGTTATATATCTCTCATTTTGTTAAAGTTAGTTTCTTTGTTATTTTGTTAATTATAGATTTGAATTAATTAAATTAAAATACTATTTGTAGGTAACTTAGCGTTAAGAAATATTTTTGTATTGTATTTTTTGGAGAAAATTTTTTTTCCGGACATTGTAATTTTTTGGTTTTTGTGTGTGCCTAGCGCTTGACTATGCGCTATGTTTGATATGTAGAGTAATTTTAGTTCTTTAAAGAAATGTTTTTTTGGGTTTTTTGGATGTTATGTTGTATTAGCGCTTGATTGTGCGTTGGTCGAACTTAGATATATAGCTATGCTATTACTTTTTTGTGTGGTGTCGATAATTTATTGTTGGTTATGTATAACTTGTATAACTTGTTTAAATTACTGATTATGTTTTGTTTAGTTATAAACTATTTTTTATGATATTAGTATAGGTATACTTTGTTATTTTGTTTTGTCTTTTTCGATCATGTTTGTATGTATTATAAAATACTTTGTTTGATCTAAATAGTTATTGGTATATATTTTACCAACTTTCTCTATATTCATACCTTTTGCTTTCCATATGTTTTTGTTGATTATTCTTCATTCTATTCTTTCTTTTCTGTTGTCTTTTCAGTATGGTTTCATATTTTGTTTACATTCCGTGCATTGTGTGCGTTTCGCATCCTTCTTATATACTTCTTCTTTCGCTTCTTATACTTTCATTCTTTGTATTGTCAGTTAATGGGATAACTTAATATAATGTAACTACTTGTGATATTTGTATTTATTTTACATATAAGAAATTGTTTGAATGTGATATTATTGTTTTTCCTCATATTCGGATTTCATACTTACCTTTATTACGGATCATTTTTCTTTTGCTTGATATTGTCTTTTCTTTTACTATCGGTTGTTTCCTATTTAATTGTTCTGTATTCACTTAACTCGGTTTTGTAATGCACTATTTTTTAGTATGTTTAATTGATTACATTGGATATTTCATTTTTACATTTCACTTAATGCTTATATTTTGTAGATGTCTTATTTTGACTTAACTTAAGGTAATTCTTATACGCATATGTTAGAGATTCATTGTCCTCTTAACTTTTGTGGGGGATGTATTTGTCAAAAAAAAATGATAGAATCATTTTTTTTCTCCGGGGGTGAGGTAAGATGTTAAGAACAGAACTGGTGTAAGGGACGTAAATCTGAGTATATTAGTAGTCAAGATAGATTCTGAGTTGGAGCACTTGTTTGCTTGTTGGCTATTGAATTGTTTTGAAAATATCTCGTGGTAGTTTCGAGAGATAGATTACTGAAGGCGTTGAAAAACACTGATCATCTCAAGTGTGAGATATATTTATTCTGTAATGTTTTGAGCGGGGTGAGAATAGCTCGCAGCTAGCCCGCAGATGATTGATTGACTGAGTTGTGTTGACCGTGAGGAAGTCTCGTGACTGCTTTTGAGCGGGACGAGTGTGTGATTTGGGGAGAGTGTTCTGGGCGTTTGACCGGGTAGGTCAAGACAGTGTTTTTGGGAAGTGTGAAATGCCTGCGCAGTGCTGAAGTCAAAATGTCGACGGATTTTTCGCTGTGGGTACAGCGTAGTATAAAACTGCAGTTTGGATTATTGTGAAAATCTTTATGAGGCCAAGATTTTGTGTAGGCCATTTTGATAACTGCGGTGTGCAGTCTTTAAAGGCCCTTATTTCCTGTGAGAGGATAGTAGCTCAAGATTTTGTGTAGGCCATTTTGATAACTGCAGTGTGCAGTCCTTAAAGGCCATTATCTCCTGTGAGAGCATTAATATTGATGATACTTTAAAGCGCTCATGAATTTATATATAGGCCATTATTTCCTGTGAGAAGATAGTTGTTGATGAATTATATAAAGGCCATTATCTCCTGTGAGAGGAGCGTTATTGATGATACTTTGTAGCGCTGATGAATTATATAAAGGCCATTGTTTCCTGTGAGAGGATAGTTGTTGAGGAAGAGATAGCGCTGAATTATTGATGATACTTTATAGCGCTGATCTCATAGTAACTGCCGAGTGTGCAGTCCTTATGTGTTAAGAAATATTTCGTGTTATGCTGTGAACTGTATCCTGACTATGTGCATTTTATATCATTGTATTGTGACGTGAATAAACCAGTATTAAATGTCACCAGTCGTTTACAACCATCCATGACTCTTGTGTACGTACCTGTGGTGTAAACGACTAAACCAACACACGCACTCAATCTTCTAGACGTGACAGTAGTAACACATATTTATTGCTAGCCTATGTGGCGATGATGTGGACTTGAACACACATACCTTTGAAACATAACCCTATTCTTATCAAGTGGTGGATTACAATCAAGCAGGATCTACTGCTATATTGCAAGACTGATTAACTGACTACTTAACATATTTAGGAATAGCTCTGTGTGGGCGTGGCCTGTAGTACATAATCCTTTAGCAACGTATCTCTATAATTAGCCTGTGTGGCGTATGTGTATGTATCAACAATAGACGCCTTATAATGATGACAAAATACTTATCGGTATCAGTACCCACCTTTATCGGTATCAAGCAGATGACTGCTTTATGCAGGTTTCGCATACAGAATCAAAAGCAGAGATAGTCCAAAGTTTATACTGTTATTAATGAAGCACGTAATGACAGATGCCATATTTTATAACTTATTGACGCGAATATAAATTCACCTTATATATAAACTTCCTCTTTGGCTTTCTAAAGCCTTTAACTTAGCCTATGGCCACACTTTAATAGTGGACATGCCACATATTTCTATACGCACGATTTAAGTGCATAGATGCCACAGCATAACTATTAGAACCACTGTCTGCACAAGTCTGGAAAACAGGGAAAACACCAATGGAGTGGAATAAATTAACAATTGTCGAATTGCCCAAGAAAGCCGATCTTGAAGACTGCAACTAGAAACGAACAGCTTGTCAGTCTTGTGACTAGTGTTTGTAAGTGTTATGTTATTTCACTATTATCTTGTGTGACTAATGTTTGTAAGTGTTATGTTTGCCACGATTACCTTGTGTGTGACTAGTGATTGTAAGTGTTATGTAATTTCACGATTATCTTGCATTTGACTAATGTTTGCACGTATTATGTAATGTCACGATCATCATGTGTGTGAGTAGCATTTGTACGTTTTATGTATGCCGAGATTAACTTGTGTGTGACTATTGTTTCTAAGCGTTATGAAATGTTAGGATTGTCTTGTGTTTGACTAGTGTTTGTAAGTATTATGTAATGTCACGATTAACTTGTAAGTGAGTAATGTTCGTAAAGATAAGAATATGTAAATATTGTTTGCAATTTGTCTTAATACGTAATTTTTAACAGGATATTTTGAATAGATCGATGTCAATATCGTGAAGATATGCTTGATAATTTGGTATGTTTATGTAAAGTTAAGTTCATCCATCCTGTCACATATTTTGTCTTGCCAGATTTTCGTTACAAAAAAGGCGACGTGAAATATATTATATAATAATGTTATATATATATATATATATATATATATATATATATATATATATATATATATATATATATATATATATATATATATATATATATATATATATAATACTTTTTTATATAAGAATGGCGACTACACGAAATTTCTTTACATTTACATGTCCATGTTTAACGCAGTTCTGAAACAAAAGTACGGTAATACGCAAGTCAAGGAAACCTTCATTCACGAAACGTTTGGTGAAACGACAGTCAAGGCATCTTCAATCACGTACAACCTTAAAGATGTGTCGTGCAGAACCCACCCTTGTCACGCGTAAAGTAATCCAGTCCGCAGGTAGATCAATCTCACATCGGAAATACACAACCCCAGAATTAACTCTCCACATCAAGCACCTTGAAAAATAGAGGTAAGAAATTACCCTTCACTGGCTAACGCCAACAATTACTTTCAAAGAAGAATCTGTGAGAACCACAACAAAATATGTGTCCCACGGGGATTCTGTGTTTATAAACTACGCTTACATGATATTAAAGAAAAAAACAATTAACACGAATGAAAAAAAAACACACACAAAACCTGCGTTCAAATGTAAAGGAAATGTGAATACGGAAATACCCGTTGTTATTTATAGTTTGACCTAGATGTACTTAGTTTAACGGTATTCCAATAGCAGATACTGTCTAAGGGGAGTGAAGTGGTAGAGAATTGACTATCCTTGGTCTCAGATTTCTGAGGTGTTGTGTAATGTTAGAGAATTGACTATCCTAGTTCTCAACTTTCTGAGGTGTTGTGTAATGTTAGAGAATTGACTATCCTTGGTCTCAGCTTTCTGAGGTGTTGTGTAATGTTAGAGAATTGACTATCCTTGGTCTCAGCTTTCTGAGGTGTTGTGTAATGTTAGAGAATTGACTATCCTAGGTCTCAACTTTCTGAGGTGTTGTGTAATGTTAGAGAATTGACTATCCTAGGTCTCAACTTTCTGAGGTGTTGTGTAATGTTAGAGAATTGACTATCATTGGTCTCAGCTTTCTGAGGTGCTGTGTAATGTTAAAGAATTGACTATCCTTGGTCTCAGCTTTCTGAGGTGTTGTGTAATGTTATAGAATTGAATATCCTTGGTCTCAGCTTTCTGAGATGTTGTGTAATGTTAGAGAATTGACTATCCTAGGTCTCAACTTTCTGAGGTGTTGTGTAATGTTAGAGAATTGACTATCCTAGGTCTCAACTTTCTGAGGTGTTGTGTAATGTTAGAGAATTGACTATTCTTGGTCTCAGCTTTCTGAGGTGTTGTGTAATGTTAGAGAATTGACTATCCTGGGTCTCAACTTTCTGAGGTGTGGTGTAATGTTAGAGAATTGACTATCCAAGGTCTCAACTTTCTGAGGTGTTGTGTAATGTTAGAGAATTGACTATCATTGGTCTCAGCATTCTGAGGTGTTGTGTAATGTTAGAGAATTGGCTATCCTAGGTCTCAACTTTCTGAGGTGTTGTGTAATGTTAGAGAATGGACTATCCTAGGTCTCAACTTTCTGAGGTGTTGTGTAATGTTAGAGAATTGACTATCCTTGTTCTCAGCTTTCTGAGGTGATGTGTAATGTTAGAGAATTGACTATCCTTGGTCTCATCTTTCTGAGGTGTTGTATAATGTTAGAGAATTGACTATCCTTGGTCTCAGCTTTCTGAGGTGCTGTGTAATGGGAGACAATTGACTATCCTTGTTCTCAGCTTTCTGAGGTGTTGTGTAATGTTAGAGAATTGACTATCCTTGGTCTCATCTTTCTGAGGTGTTGTATAATGTTAGAGAATTGACACTATCCTTGGTCTCAGCTTTCTGAGGTGTTGTGTAATGTTAGAGAATTGACACTATCCTTGGTCTCAGCTTTCTGAGGTGTTGTGTAATGTTAGAGAATTGACACTATCCTTGGTCTCAGCATTCTGAGGTGCTGCCAAATGTTCCCGTCCTCCTCGCATATGCCTGACATACTCCAAGAGCAAAGTCAAGTATTTATTTATAGCTGGGTAGCTGGAGGTTTCCAACTAGGTAACTTTCCCGCCATTAACAAACACTCTATCTACTCGTACTACACTCAATAATCAAGCCTTGCCTACTAGACTCACACACACACACAGTTCAAACTAATATCTCCATATATAACATTATATGCACTAGACAAGAGAGGATGTGTAGCCAATGATGATAGAACATCTCGTTGAACGTATTTTAGGTTCAGATCACAACCCTACAGCAGACCCAGGGTTGTTTTATCAATACCTTAAACATCATACTCTCTCTGAGTCTTTTCCAAACAGACTGTAGTACGCTCAACACCAGAACGACGTGTAACAGATGATGGTGATGTTTATTTACATGAACGGTGTATGAGATGCTACTTGGATCTTGACATAAATCTTTCAACAGCAACTATTTTCTTCAGCCTTCTAAATGAACAATATAAGCTGTTAGGTACACCTCAATGATGTGACAATAGTCAAGTTATTTATAAAAAAAAAAAAGAAACATATTTAAAGTCGTGTTACTTATAAACATGAAAAGAAACACTTATATAAAGTCATATTACTTATAAACACCAAAAAACACTTATATAAAGCCATGTTACTTATAAACAAAACAAATAAACCTATATAAACCCATGTTACTTATAAACAAAGAAATAAATACTTGTATAAAGTCATGTTACTTTTAAACAAAGAAAGAAATAATTATATAAAGTCATGTTACTTATCAACAAAAAAGAAACACTTATATAAAGTCATGTTACTTATCAACAAAAAAAGAAACACTTATATAAAGTCATGTTACTTATCAACAAAAAAAGAAACACTTATATAAAGTCATGTTACTTATCAACAAAAAAAGAAACACTTATATAAAGTCATGTTACTTATAGACAGTCACGGATTGCCTCCCCTTAGCTCTGCAGTAGTGGTCCAACAGTGGCCAAAACTCAAGAGTATTTAATATGGGTCTTCAAAGGCGTCTACCTCCGGACAAGATTACTCTTGGTAGAGTAGTAGATAGAAGAATAATGATGCTTCTATCTAAAGTGAGTTTTCATAAGATATTTCAGAAGTCAAGAACAATGCTGCAATGGTCAAGGCAATTGTTAACTTATATCTGATCCGCCGCCTTTTATGAAGAATTAAGTAGCTATTAATTTCAGCTCGTTCAAGCTTCCACCCTGGTTTACTCAGCAGAATTCTTATTATTAAAGTAAAGCTCTGTTTAGAGTGTATTTAGTAAATTGACTGAGACAAACACAGTACATCCAAAATGATTAAATCGACGTTAAACTTGTATATTTACAAATAACATTTAATAATCACTTAGGTTTTAACAAGTTTTTAAAGAAATGAATAATTTTTTTTCAGAAAAAAATTATCACCACTGTTGTGATGGAATGATAGTTTATGTAAGAATTCACTTGTCAGCTTTTAAGTTTAACTTAGCTGCCAATGGTAGTTCCTTCTCCCGCTGGGTTCTGTGTAGATAGGTCGCTGGTAAAGATTAGAGGCGCAGCACGTTCCAAGTAAGATCGGGGAGTAACTGCCAAGCTGGTCCCGCATCTCTAAGACCCTCTGATGATGGTGTCTAGTTCGTCGTCAGGCCACTTTTACCCTCACTTTTTTTCCAGAGATTAGTACCCGCACTGGTACCACCAACTAGTATGGTAAAAGAATAGACACAAAACGCTCTCCTGAGTATTGCGTTTCCCGACACATACTTATGTGTTCCCAACTGCCTATTCCACCACCCCATCTACCTCAGACTTTACCCTCGATCAGAATTAAGCTTAATCCCTCAAGAGAAAACTTTCTTTACATTTAAATTGAATAGCTTTATATTTACTTTACATTCATATGAACACGTTAATAGTATAGATATAATTTGTTTACATTTTTACATCTACACTGGTTGAAAAATGTTCACAATACAAATTGAATATGTTTTCCTTTACCTCTACACTGGTTAATAAGCTTGAAAACTTTCATTATTTTAAAGTGAATAGGTTTACAAAGACCTCTACACTGGGTTGAAAATGTAAATATTATAATTAGAATGTACATCATTTATTTCATCTTTCCCTTCCTGCTCCATATGGAACTTGGGACTAGCAATGCTTTTAGTTCTCTTTAACAAACTAGCAATAAAGCAGTTACCAGCCCTTGCAGTGGTGGTTTATGAAATCATCATTCTATATGCTGAGGGTGCCAACCTCAAATGACTTGGACATCCACTAGCGATGTTCACATATTAATATTCACATGGCAATATATACATATGTTAACATATTAGTAATGACAAATATAGAAGGTAAAATGCACAACTTACGTTAATATTGGCTCACAGACTGTTTGCTCAGAGGAAGAATAGGCCTCTTACACGTGTTCTTAGGGGTCGTTATTTTAACACTGAATTCCTACTTTAACTCCGTGTATTAGATTCTTCATGTTCCCTGGTGTCCTTGTTAAATTGTACAGTTTATTCTGGGCTCCGAAGTCCTAAAACTTGTGCTCACTCAATGGTACGGTTTCGAAATAAGAATCTTGATTCTAGGCACTGGCAAGATCTGATTGTGGTCTTGGCAAGCGATTCTCACAGTGAACTAGACTTGCCAACAAATGTCAGATTATATTGCACGTTTTCTACCCCCCACTCTTCCAGGTTGTTGGGACAAACGCCCAATCGACGCAATAGTTATTCAAGCCTCAGGGTATCAACCAATTTTATTTGAACGTTTAAATTTATGATGAAATATTTTGCATGACTCATCTAGTGCAAAATTTCAAACGTTACTTTTCTAAAATTGGGCTGTAAACTTTCGATTATTCTTACACTTCAGCATGTCCTGCCAGATTGGATCATTATCTGCCTTGCCTATCCCACGTACTTCAATCGTCGTTATCAGACTATGACTCGTCGCAATTCAGCCGTCTTGTCCGATATTTCGTGGTTTTTCCGCACCTCCAATATGCTTGTCTATTATTCTGTAGAATTTTAAAGGATTACTCCCATTTTGTGCAAACGCCGTCGTTAGACTTTCACCTGGGATCAAATGTGGGACCGTCACGTTTGGTGACCCAAATAGTCCCTCTTTAGGGATGGACCGGCGAATCGAAGGGAACTGAAGTGTGAAAGTTATGTAAACATTGACCTTCGGATGAGTTTTCCGTGACCACCTAAGGGCACGGGAGAGAGAGAGAGAGATTAACAAAATATAACTCGCACAGTAATGTAATGCAATCCTGCCGGAGTGGACACGAGAGAGCACTAACCGTTTTTTGACAAAGCTGGTAAAGATTGCGTTATTAATAGCTCAGATGCCGTGAGAGAATTTACATGCGAGTATATCAGAGCACCCACTACCCACCACTCACAATTCAGTAACGTGAGCAATGGCGAAAAACCACGAAAGATCTAGAACATGTGAGAAGGCATCCATAAAAGCCAGAGACTTAGACCCAAAAGTCTCTTTCACCCAAGCACTGTGGAACGAGTGCATCTAAATTGCGAGTGAAATTGTGTCCACCTCGCATTGTAGAGGTCTCGGTTCGATTCACAGTAGAGGGAATACAATTTATGGACATTTTTTTTCAGAACAAGTGGACCTTATAGTGTCATAGTCCATACTGCTCTCATGTGTAGCGAGATCTGATGCCTAGCCTTCTCGGATAAGGGCGAAAAAATATGAGGTGCCGTGTGCAAGGTGTGCACGTTTAAAAATCTCATGACAACAGGAAATCGTAAAGAGTAGGCCATAAGGCCGCTGTTCTGGTAAAATTTAAATAAAAATTAGAAACCTACCCACCAAATAGGTTTATATAATGTGTGATTCCTACATACACACATTGGGATTCACGCCGGTGCTACGGCGTTTGTGCACTGTGCTGAGATCATCCTTGTGTTCTCTAAGGGAGGAGATCGGAGCACTGATTGAGTCGTCCGTGTGCATTGAAGATAGTCGTTAAAATCAGACAAAAACCAAACCAAGTTCTTGATATGATTTATACATCTGGTATGTGAGTGATTGTTGCTTGTATAAAGACTTATCACAACCAGCCCCACAGGCAAAAGATGATAACATTTATCACATTAATTGTTTTATCTATTACAAAGATAAAGCCAGTCCCATGTCAGAGATTGCAATAGGGAAATGAAGTGTTAGAAGATTCACCATGACAGGTTCAGCTTTTATCAAGTTAGGAGACCCATTCTGTTCCTCGATGCCTTTTCCCTACCTAGCTCAGGAGCATAGTCGATTGTCCATTTACAGGTGGGTAAAAATGAATGTGCAACAGATAGGTTTTAGCACAAATTTGGGAGGTTGTGCCACATAGGAAAGCGCTCTGACTGCTTGGCCAGTCGAACACTCACTTTATCTATTTGTGTAATAAAAATGTATTATATTTTAGTGCTATTCATCATTATGATCAGTAAAAAAACTATCATTGTAGAACACAGTTCTTGGGAAAAGAGATTTGCTATACCAATTAACTCCTGAAGTTACATAGGCCTAAGTTTACCTATAATCTATAGACTATGTGACATAATAACCATCTCAAGAACTGAAGTCAGACGACAATAGCGTTGGTATATCGATAAAATGGAACGAATGAATAGGATTGACGTCACAAACAGATTAATTAATGTGTCATACAGAAAACAATATTTTGTACATAACAACATTTTTTAGTGTAAGAAATTTAAACAAAACATTTATCAGAATACATTCAAACGAATTAGTCAACAAACAGCTTTATTCTTGGTACAGTTTCTGAAAGAGACACCTCTCATATCATTTTAGACACCAGTTTGTTTGTTTGTTTTCTTGTTTGGGATTAGATTAAAAACTCGTCGCTCTCTCTTCATTCCACAACTTTGTTTCTCACTTATACTATACAACTTTTGGAATATTTCAGTTAGATTATGTACTTCTTCTTCTTTCTTCCGTCCTTAGCCACCGACCGTCAAAGCAGTCAGTGGCCATTACGCCTAGTGGCGTCTTAGGGCAACAGCAGATAGGTTTTCTTTGCCATTGTTTCCCATCACGCCTATTGGCGTCTTTAGGGCAACGGCAAATCAATCCATTTGCTGTTGTTTCCGTAATCGAAGTGACTGGCAAACGGATGATCAGCCCGTTGGTAGATTATGTACAGTGTGGCCCAAAAGTCTGGATTCATAGAGAATTCGGCAGCTACTTATATTTGTGAGCATTCCTGTCTTGCGTACATGAGAACAACCTCTATGCGTTCATCTGCTGCTAATGTCGAACCCATATTGGCACTTAAAAAAAAAACTTATTATGAACGTTAGAAGAGAGAAACAATTTATATATGACAATTGCTTATATTTCCAGACGTTTGGCCCACCCCATACTTATTTACTTAATACTCTGCGTAACCCTGAGAAATGTTTCTTTATCCCCATGTGGTAGTCATATCCCAGGCTCTATCCCAGGAACACCTGCTCTACATGTACTTAAAATCCCAGATGTCCGATACGTAAGTCTATGCTATCTATTCTGACGTCTATTTAGTATATAAACTGTGACTTTCTGGCATGGAGTTTGTAGAGCTAGGTAGAACATTCCTCTAGTTCTAGAGAAACAAATAATGTGCTTGTATGCAGAATTGTAACCTTAATGAATTTGGGCTACTTTCTAACTCATGTAAGTAGAGAGACAACTTATACAAGTAAGAACAACACAGTATCTTAGAAGACAAGCCCCTCTCTCACTTCTTTCATCACGTTTTTTATTTGGCCAGGTGCAATAGTCATTCAATGCTCTAAAGGTTGATTACACTGGTCTGCATAAATACGTTTATCACTTGAGTCGCTTAGCCACCTGTTGCTGTCATTTTCGACGGAGTCATCTGTCGAGTTATTTGCCTATGTTTTATCATAAGTATAATTGTGTCTTTACCTGCGATGTCAGGTTGATTAGGGGTTGTCTTCCCTTGTTTATTCATTCATTGTGTTTTGACCTTTAGGGTCAAAGGTTGACAGTTCGGGCGTAGGCCTATGGGAAGGTTTTTTAAGCGGGGGAGAGTTATACTTCCGGCAAGCCGGGAAGGTCCTGTTTTTCTGAAGGGACCAAGAGTCCATTGTTTTTTCGGGGAGAATCTTCGAAGTAACTGCTATGGCAGTTTTCCCCAGTGAATCTCTGTGCGTCGGGATGACGACAGAATTCCTTGTTATGTTCTGAGGATTCATTTTCCAGGTAATACCGACCTTTATGCATTATTACGCTTTTCGGTGGCAGAACATGTAAAAGGATTACTTAGTGTGAACTGCAGCTCACCGATCCTATATATTACAGAACTTATATTTTTGTGCTCGAGGTAGCCATCCAAGACTGTTAGTCTTTATATTGTCTAGAAATCCAGTGACGAAGATATATTGTGGGAACCGCAGATTGGCGGGATTTATATTTACAATAAGCATTACTGCAGGGTTGATGATAACCTATTTAACAGAAGTACACAGCCGACGTCAGAACGAGGCCTGTGCTTTCGGCTATTATACTACAGCCTGATAATGTGCAATTGGCGGGGAATGCCAAGTTGCACCTATGTGTCAAAGTGACTAAGGCATCCGACGCGTTTAGTCAGAGATGCCAAGGGCGACGCTACGAACTGTCATTATTGAAGAACTTTGCTATTGACCATGCACGTCTATTCCGATGTTTACCTTTTTGAATGCCAACTGTATACCTATCGATTTCAGGTCAGCATGACCTTGTTACACTGACTGTTCCTGTTGATACTATGTGTGTTCTCGTCAATAAATGTTTTGAAACATGCCTGCAGTGTCCAAGCATCCTTGACTACTGCATGTGAGAGTATGGGTTGCAGGGTCTTCATATATACGAGCCTAAACACATTCGCGCCTTCATTCGCACCCACACTCAGTTCATCATACGCTCGCACTACACATCTAACAACAAGTATACTGTCTTGGGCCAGTGATCACCTCAACAAGCAATATGGCCTCGTACTTAGTCTTGACAGAACCCTATGATTTCTACCAGATTAGCCGTCAGAAAGGGCGAAAAAAACACTGATAATTAGATAACCGGAGGATCCCTGTTAAACTTCTGGACCTGGCAGGAAAGTATTAGTCAAGAATGACTGCACAGATGATGGTTTGAGTTTAGCATAAAAAATGCAAGCGGCAGTATTAGAACATATTAGAAAGAGTTCACGCGATGGAATCCCATCCCAAATGTAGTATTTTAAAACACGCGGGGGTATTATGATTTAAACACCCCTACCCATATAGTGCAAAGGAGATTGGATTGGTGTAAAGTGAGAGCCGGAATACACAATGGTTCTGATTGACAAATTCGTCGAAATTACAATCTGCGATTTTGAACTGAGAATTGGAAATATAATCTAGCGAAATCGGAGTCACAGATCAGACTGCATCGCTCCGTCAAGCTAGCAATTCACCAGAGCCAGATATAGGAGCGGACAAACGACTTTAAAATTATAAGTGACAGATCAGAGTTTTTGGGCAACTTTAAAACATAAAAAGAAAATCCGCATTTATAAATACAAAGACTGGAAACTTAAAGGACCAGGATCGAAGTATTTGGTCAACTTTAAAACGTAAAAAAGTAAACCCGCATTTATAAATAAATAGACTGGAGACCTAAGGAATCAGATCACCCGTAATAAGAGGAATATAACATTTCTAGATCAATTGATTCAAAACCATATAATCTATGTTGCCATTCTAAACTGTGCCAGGAGACTGTGTTCCCAAAAGGTACTTTGGCTTAGTGGAACGAAGCTTTTAGACGGTTCGTAGATGGAGCTATCAGACTGTTCGTAGAACAAAACTATCAGACTATAAAGTCTTCATTACAGAAGAACTGACGAAGCCACGGTTGCAGTAGTCATCGATGCTAAGCTTAACAAAAGGCAACAGCAAAGAACATTAACATTCCTCTATCCAGTCTCTATGAAGATAACACTTTCATCTAAATTTCACCATCATTTCTTCTCATTTTAACCTGAGAAAACTAATTAATTTTTAAATTTGTTACATGGTATTTTAAAACATGACAATCAAATTTGATTTGATTATTATATCTATGAACAAACGTAAGTGCAGGACTCTTTAATATATATATTATATATATACCTAGACATATACCTAGACATATATTTACATATATAGAGCTAATTCTTAGAAAAGAATGTCGCTGGATTTACACCAGCTGGGGGCTTGAACGGGCTAAAACCATTGCTTAATTCTTCATAAAAGGCGGCGAACTGATATAAGTTAACAATTGCTCTGCCAATACTGCATTGGTCTTGACTTCAGAAATATCTTATGGACACTCCTTCGGGAAAGAAGCGACATTACCCTTCTATCTACAACTCTGCCAAGAGTAATCTTGTGCGAAGGTAGACACCTTTAAGGACCGATTTTTAGATACTCTTGAGTTTTGGCCACTGTTGTACCCCTACTGCAGAGCTAAGGGGAGGCTATCCGTCACAGGCTACCATGTACATGTGGGACTGAAACCAAGCCAAAAGATATACAGCTTAACATGGCGCTCTCTCTGGCTAACCTCTACACACCAAGGTAGAAGAGGTTTGTTTGTTTGGTTATAAGGACCATCTACATTGTACACGGAAAACTCCATCAGTGCTGCGATCTCCTCCGTTAGCTCACAAGGAGAATCTCGGCACAGTGCACGAACTCCAAAGCATCGGCGAGCATCCCAATGTGTGTATACAGAAACCACACATTCTATAAATATGTTTGTATCGGGTAGGTTTTCTTAATTGTGTAAACTCTGGCACGGCAGCGGTCGTATGGCCATCTCTTTGTGATTTTCAACTGCCGAGTTATTTTTAACGTGCAAAAGGTGTACACGGGACCTACTATTTTTCGCTCTTATCCAAGAAGGCTAGTCATCCGATCTCACTACTCAGAGAATCAGGGGGAAGTAAGACGTTATTAGTACAAAGTGGTTCTGAAAAAAATTCCATCAAGAATATTCTCTGTACTGGGAACCGACCCCAGTGCCTTTAGAATTTGATGTGGACGCCATGTCTCTTAGCCACTCCTGTCACCGGGATAGGAAAGAACCGACCAAGTTAAGAAAATGTCTTTAGAGGTTTATCCAAGTGCGCTATTTGACGCCGATGGAACATTTCGGTGTGTACATTTGCGACTGCAACCAAAGGGTTTTATGTTAAGTTATCATTGAAAGTTGCAGAGGAAATAAGTGTTCACATCTTCTTCATGCGCATCAAACTCCATACTATTTAAAGTACTTTAATTCTAAACATAAAAAACAACATTTCTTAGACAATTTAAGAATTGTACTAATAAAATTAAGAGATTCTCTTGTGCCTTACATAAATTTGTATAATGAATTGATAAAAAATAAATACAAAATGAAAATCTGTTATTTAGTGTGATATTTTATTAATATTTGAATTGTTCCCCTTTGGAAGTAAATTGGATGCCTTCCCCTAACTTGTTTATATCTGCTTCTTTTAAAGGAACACAGGGAGCCGCGCTGGTGTAATGGCTACAACGTTGTACTGGCGACCAGGTGTTCATGGTTCAAACCCGGCCGTCGGCGTTTGAAGAAATGTTTACGACCGGAAATTTGACTGAATAACCTGAACGGCTCCTGCACATAAATCCCGTGTGGATGGGAAGGAGCGAAGCTCCTGACCGGGTTGGAAGGAAAGTCCACTGACCCCCCAGCCTCGCAATGACATGTCATTGGGCCGAAAGAGCTGGAAAGCTCGAGTGCCGCTGGTTAAAGAAAAAAAAAAAGAAAAAAAAAAGGAACACATGGTTATGTTTTTTTCTCTCACTTATTTCCGAGATATAAACCTGACAAGCGGTGTGATCTCTCTGTTATAAGTCGGGTATATTGTGTACATTTTTATAACATTTTGACCGCTGGACAGTTATCTCTGTCCTTTTCTTTTAAAATTTAGCGGGAGTGGGGCACTTTTATTAGCCATGAAAATGTTTATTTCTACCAAAGACTGCTAGCTGGATGTTTGGCCGTCACTTCGTAAGTTTATTCGGGTGTTGCTGCTTATTCAATCGATATACTTATTTGTAATAATTTTACCTCTATATCTATTATTGCTAGTGTGACGTCGTGTCGTTATAAGTACTAATAGCTGAAATGAAGATCGATGTGTGTTTTTTGTTTCCTCTAGTGTCTGCCGAGAGTGTGGTCTTCCTTAACTCCAGCTGATTTATGACTTAATCAATGACGATTTGACGTATGGTGTCTAACATAGCAATAAGTAATTCTTCTATTGGATTGTTTATTGTTTGATTGTGTTGATTTATTTCATATGGCAGTGATAAACTGTCTATGTTGTTCTACGGTTTTAGTTCGTTGTTGGTGGACTGCTTTCTGTTTTTACCCGTAGTTATGTAAGTGTAATCTCTGTAGTCAGTTGCTGCATTTGGGGCTTGATGTGTAGTTTCGGCTTTCTTGACAGCGTATTTGTTGTCAATTTATTTATTGTCTTAGTTAAAGGTGTAAAAAATCATTATCATAGCACTAAGCCATATATAAATAATTTCACAAATCATTTCTGAAAGCGTTGAGATTCTCCTCCAGTCAGACCATCAGTAGTTCTGTCAGTATTACTAATCTATCCAAGTTAGATCGTCTGTAGCTCTGTCAACATTACAAATCTGTCCCAGGCATTCATCTGTAGTTCTGTAAACATTAGAAAATCTGTTCCAGTTATCTCATCCAATCTGTAGTTCTGTCAACATTACAAATCTGTCCCAGTTAGCTCAGCTCATCTGTAGTTCTGTCAAAATTACAAATCGGTCCCAGTTAGCTCAGCTCAACTGCAGGGCTGTCAACATTACAAATCTGTCCCAGTTAGCTCAGCTCATGTGTAGTTCTGTCAACATTACAAATCTGTCCCAGTTGGCTCAGCTCATCTGTAGTTCTGTCAACATTACAAATCTGTCCCAGTTAGCTCAGCTCAACTGCAGGTCTGTCAACATTACAAATCTGTTCCAGTTCTAATCCAATCTGTAGTTCTGTCAACATAACAAATCTGTCCCAGTTAGCTCAGCTCAATTGCAGTTCTGTCAACAATACAAATCTGTCTCAGTTAGCTCAACTCATCTGTAGTTCTGTCAACATTACAAATCTATCCCAATTAGCTCAGCTCATCTGTAGTTCTGTCAACATTACAAATCTGTCCCAGTTAGATCAGCTCATCTGTAGTTCTGTTAAGATTGTGACGAATCAGTTGTACACTTTTATAACTTTCATCCTCTGCGGCGGTATCACTTCGTGTCTTCATTATCCTCACCGATCGTCCTATGGTTTGATATATTTTATGCTCCTACATTCAGCTCTAGCCGCTCGCAGACTTGTGTACGTTTCGCCCTGTGAATCGTCGTAAGCTAAGTAGGCAGGTCAGCGAATAATTTATCACCTCAGGTGTCTAGCCACCTTTAATAAAGTCGATCTTTATTGACACAAGTTGGTAGCGCACGATCGATGAAAAGAAAACCATATTGTCTGTCTGAGCAATCCGTCTGAGGAATTTACGCAAACTCTAATGATAAGACGTAATCGTTTCCGCTTGGGCATCTTTGTATCAATATTACTGATAATCTGTTTGGGGAGACAATATTCCGGGAAAGCATCTAGACGGAAGACAAGTTCACATATTTGTTTGTGAGTTTGCCTAAAGAAGCAATCGGAAGTATTACTGCCTTGTTAAGATGTCACGCGTTGGAATTTTAAAATTTGAAATTTCAAAACATGTGGGGGATATAATAATTTAACACCCGGACACATTTAGTTCTAAAGAGTTTACCATTGGCTTAATGTGAGAACCGGAATAGACGTTGCCTTTAATTGGAAAATTCGTCGGGAGTACAATCTGGGATGTGAACTGAGAAATATAAATATAATCTATCGAAATCGGAAGACTGGAAACTTAAAGGACCATGGCAGAGTATTTTGGCAACTTTTAAACTTAAAAGTAAACCCACATTTTTAAATACAAAGACTGGAGACCTAAGGAATCAAATCACTCGTCATAATAGGAATACTAAAATTTCCCAGACCAAGTGATTCGTAAGCATCAACATGCTGTGACCATTCTAACTGTGCCAGGAGATTGTGTTCCCAAAAATTACTTTGGTGTAAGCGTAAACATTTATTTTACCATGTGAATTTGACATGTTTTCCTTGCTAAGTGGTGTGACGACTGGAATTCTTCTGGATGTGTTTCCATATTTATATTAAAGAGTTCATCGAGTTATGTTATCGAATGCACTAGGGTTTGATCATGCAGGACACGAAACTGGCAGAATAACTCAAGTCGCCGGGCAGTAGGTCCACAATACACATGTAGTACATATTTATTAGGTTTTCTTCACAATACAATAGCAATGGAGAATCTTCATAATCTGTCTCCTCATAAATATGGACAGTCCATAAGGCAATAAGAATGCACGTTGAAATAATACATATATTCGTCTTCTCTATTCAGTTCTGGCCGTTCTGACTAAGAGGTGTGTGTCATTCACGGAAACCCAAGTAATGCGAACTAGAAACGAGATTTTTTTTTTTCTTCTTGTATAAATTACTTCTCTGTAAGGTGCAGAACTTCTTATAAGTTCAGGACCATCTTAACGATGGTTGAAATAAGTGGCAGCCTTCAAAAATATAATGATGTCACGTAAAGATACTTAATTCCTCCACAATTCCGGGAGCTCGAAAAATAACTCTTGCTTGGACGAATGAAACATGTGAAAGGACCAGAATATTAGTCGTTAGAATAAATTAGCGCAAACGCGTTACGTCATTGACAACCGGTCAATCAATCAATCAATAACCTTTAGCTCACCAAGGAGCATAGGCCTTCAACAAACACATGCCAAGTCTTCCTGTCACGTGACATCCGCTCAAGTTCTTTCCATGTTTTCCTCATCATTTTCACCTCTGTATCCAGTTCTCTTCTCCATGTGTTATTCGGTCTACCTCTGCCTCTCTTTCCCTGTGGATTCCAGAACAAGGACTGCCTTGTAATTCTATCAACAGGTTTCCTCAATTGACAACCGGTGACGTATAAAAATATATTGTATACAAATATACAAATACAAGTTAAAGATCGTGCTAAACATGTTTTTACCACAAATAGACATATCTCCTTAAATAACAATGGATATATGCCTGCGTGTGGCAATATACCATAACTTATTACTTTTATTCCTTAACAAAATATCCCGTTCTCGCGAAAAAAAAACACATACATTTAAAAAAACCTTCAAAATCAAACAATTACTGAATCGGAAAATCAGCCAGAATTGATCAAATAAAAGTGTCAGTAGTCAAACAATTGAAAATCTTAGTCACAGTCTGTTTGCATATGCGTTTTAATTTAAGTAATGATGCAAGACAGAAATATGTCAGTCATAAGTCATCAGTCAAGGAAAGAAAAAAAAAGTCAAATGCATTAATTACATACATCATGAAAATACAAGGGAAAGAAAAATTTAATGAATACATTAATTTTGCTTAAAAAATGACACAAAGAAAAAGGGAACTAACTAATATTTGAAAATGCATGAATACAAAATTTAGGGGTTATCTCCCTGAAAGAAAGTATTTTACTAAATCTAAAGATGAGAAAAGGAAATTTAAAAAAACAATCGAGGTCATATATGAAAATATTAAATCATAATGGATTTAAATTAAAAAGGTTAATGCTATAATGTCAAATTGATGGGATCACTTTCCCGAATATATCTAATAGCCATTGAATGCGAAGATAACTGTTAATAAAGTCATCTTATTTGAATACCCAGTACCAGCAGTGCGCTTATCTGCCGGCTTTTGCAGTCGTAAATATTCGCCATTGTTCCTGCTTCAAGTTAGTATTTCAAATCCACTTCACGATGTTTTGCAAGTCTTCTATCAACATAATCTGAACTTCGTCTCCATTATCTGCTATGACGCATGATTTTTTAATGTTTCTTCGCTACATCATGTTCTGCATACAACTCTCAAGCCTTCCACGGACGAGCATCTGTCGGAACGCAGTTTTTTCAGATAAGCGGCCTTGTTTTGTTTGTGTTGAACTTTGCACGTGTGTTGTAAGCCTTTTTTCCATTTCTTTTACATGTTTGATGGTTCTATGTCTTGGCGGGCGGTTGGGAGGCGTTCCGATGTTAGCAACCTCTCTCTCTCTCTCTCTCTCTCTCTCTCTCTATATATATATATATATATATATGTGTGTGTGTGTGTGTGTGTGTGTGTGTGTGTCACGCAAACTTTCGGACACAGAGATGAAATATCCAGTTATAGAGCATGAACTTTTGGCGATAATCTGGGCCATACAAAAACTGGAACGCTATCTTCTGAGTTCCCCATTCATCATTCAGTCCTTTCAGAAAGCATTTAATTTTCTCAAAAAATCGAATCACAAGAATCCAAAATTGGACCACTTTGCTATTCTACTTCAGGCATTCCAATATGAGATTCAGGCAATCCCAGGTTCTTCAAATATTGTAGCAGGCGTCCTATCATGATGTCCTCAATCAGAACCTGATACGATGAACTAACGCTGCTTT
Organism: Oreohelix idahoensis; assembly: GCA_024509875.1. NCBI lineage: Eukaryota > Metazoa > Mollusca > Gastropoda > Stylommatophora > Oreohelicidae > Oreohelix > Oreohelix idahoensis. Next base: position 137,052 of record JAMPIV010009624.1, read on the forward strand.
TGACTTGCCTATGACACTTGGCCCCCATAAAAGTAAGACGGCACCACTAAAAACCATCAGCGGAGAGAAGCTAACCGATAAGGGTAAGCAGATGGAGAGGTGGGTCGAGCACTACTCTGAGCTTTACGCTAGAGACAATACCGTTACGCCTGCAGCCCTTGATGGTGTCAACAGTCTGCCAACTATGGAGGAGCTGGATGCCGAACCAACATTAGAGGAACTCAGCAAGGCCATTGATAGCTTGGCCTCTGGCAAAGCACCAGGCAGTGATGGGATTCCTCCTGATTTAATCAAATGCTGTAAGAGCACACTATTACATCCCCTGCATAGGATGCTGTGCCAGTGCTGGGAAGAGACAACTATTCCTCAAGACATGCGAGATGCCAAGATTGTAACACTGTATAAAAAATAAAGGAGACAGAAGTGATTGCAATAACTACAGAGGCATCTCTCTTCTTAGTATTGTTGGTAAGGTTTTTGCCAAAGTCATCTTAATGCGACTACACAAGTTAGCTGAGCGCATATATCCAGAGTCACAGTGTGGATTCCGAGCTGGCAGATCAACAACAGACATGATCTTCTCTCTCCGCCAGCTTCAGGAAAAATCAAGAGAGCAGAAACGACCATTATATATCGCCTTTATAGACCTCACAAAAGCATTCGACCTGGTTAGTAGGGATGGACTCTTTAAAATCCTCCTGAAAATAGGCTGCCCTTCTAAAATGCTGGAAATGATAAAGTCATTCCATGACGGCATGAAGGGAACAGTCCAATATGCTGGAAGCACGTCACAGCCCTTTGATATACGAAGTGGCGTTAAACAAGGCTGTGTTCTGGCTCCGACCCTCTTCGGAATCTTCTTTGCCTTACTCTTGAAACATGCATTCAGAGATGCAACTGAAGGAATATGCCTTCACACTAGGTCAGATGGCCGTCTGTTTAATCTTTCAAGGCTGAAGGCAAAAACAAAAATCAGAAGGGTCACTATAAGAGACTTGTTGTTCGCTGATGATGCTGCAGTAGTCACTCAAAGCCAACAGGAGCTTCAGAGCTTGATAAATCGCTTCACTAAAGCATGCAAGGACTTTGGCCTCACAATAAGTCTAAAGAAAACGAATGTGCTGAGTCAGGATGTGGGTGCTGCACAAGTTATCACTATCGATAACTATGAATTGGCAGTGGTGCACCACTTCACATACCTAGGGTCTACCATCAATGACAAACTCTCACTGGATACAGAAATCGACAGCCGCATTGGCAAAGCTGCAGCTACCTTTGCCCGCCTCACATCGAGGTGTTGTCACGTGCTGGCCTTCAAAGTATGTATACGCTTCTTAGACAACGCAGACTTCGCTGGCTTGGCCATGTTCGCCGCATGGAAGATGGTCGCATCCCAAAAGATCGAGGTGTTGTCACGTGCTGGCCTTCAAAGTATGTATACGCTTCTTAGACAACGCAGACTTCGCTGGCTTGGCCATGTTCGCCGCATGGAAGATGGTCGCATCCCAAAAGATATCTTCTACGGACAATTAGCAGATGGCAAGAGAACAGTTGGGCGACCACAGCTGAGGTTCAAAGATGTGTGCAAGAGAGAAATGAGGGCACTGGACATGGATCCAGCAACATGGGAGGATGAAGCTGCCGATCGCACTAAGTGGCGATGCTATTTACGGCGCCACGTCAGATTGGGCGAAGAGAGGCTCACACAAGAAGCAGAGGTGAGGAGAAAACGTCGAAAGGAGCACCAGGAAAATAAGCAGCTGAGGGCTGTCACCTCAGGGGCGCATTCCCATAGTCAGTTATGACTGAAGGGGCTATTATTATTATTATTATGGCACACACATGAAATGTGTATGACTATCCACCAGCAGCCTATTTGACAGCACCGTATAAACAGTTGCCAACCGTTATATGATTTCATGAACTTACGCTATCGCTTCAACTTGTTTCGGCACACTTATGAACATGTTTATAACTATCCACCAGTTGCCTACCTGTCAGCACCTGTCGAACATTCGATAATCATGGACTGACTTCATAAACTTACGCTTTCGTTTGAATTTACTTCCATCACACGTACGATAATTGTGCGTGACGATCCATCAGCAGTCTATCTGACGGCATTGGTCGAACATTGGTTGCACAGTTCTCTCAGAATGATCTCTCACATTAACATTTTACGAACATCTCAAGAGTTCTGGAGGAGCTTGTGTACTTGGTACTATTGAAATTGACTTGCTGTTCCTAATGACAATATTCACATTTGTAACTGTGATCCTACGCATGCACAAAATATTTTGTGGGACATTGTATTCTTCGCCAGAGATACAGAAGTTTATTCAAATGAGATGACTTTATTAACAGTTATCTTCGCATTTTATGGCCATTAGATATATTCGGGAAAGTGATCCCATCAATTTGACATTACAGCACTATTCGTTTTAATTTAAATCCATTATGATTTAATATTTCGTATATGACTTCTCATTTTTTTTTTAAAAATTTCCTTCTCTCATCTTTAGATTTAGTAAAATGCTTTCTTTCAGAGAGATAACCTCTAATTTTTTTTATTCATGCATTTTCATATATTAGTTAGTTCCCTTTTTTTTGTGTCATTTTTTAAGCAAAATTAATGTATGCATTAATTTTTTGTTTCTTTCTCTTGTATTTTCATGATGTATGTAATTAATGCATTTGACTTTCCTTTTCTTTCCTTGACTGATGACTTATGACTGACATATTTCTGTCTTGCATCATTACTTAAATTAGTACGCATATGCAAACAGACTGTGACTAAGGTTTTCAATCGTTTGACTACTGGCACTTTTATTTGATCAATTCTGGCCGATTTTCCGGTTCAGTAATTGTTTGATTTTGAGTTTTTTTTAAAAAAAACGGGATATTTTGTTAAGAAATAAAAGTTATAAGTTATGGTATATTGCCACACGCAGGCACATATCCATTGTTATTTATAGAAATGTCTATTTGTGGTAAAAACATGTTTTGCACGATCTTTAACTTATATTTGTATATTTGTATACAATATATTTTTATCTCATATCGGTTGTACCAGGATAGTATGCCAGTAAAGAGTTCTGGTCTCACAAGTAATATCCCAGTCTTAAAATTAAGCACTGGTGTATGGATATCATAGAAATAGTCAGACTGTGAAAACCCTGGCCAGTTGGTAAGAAGTTGTACCAGGATTTAAGGTGTCTCCTCCCTGTGACTATCTTATGATTACTAAAGGTCTAGGGGATAAATAAAATGAACATTCACTTTAAGGTCTAGGGGATATATAAAATGGAATCATTCACTTTAACCACAAATGTAAGAAGTGAATAATTCCTCAGGTACAGTTAAAATATTTTAATATTTACACTAATATTCTATTTCTGCTAGTTGGAATAGAGCCTTAAAATATATCAAAAAATATTCACACAATTACTATTATTGTCTGTTAGACTTCAAGATCTAGAATAATAAAGTTACTGAGAACTGCAATCACTTTACTTATATCACTGTTCTTAGTCCTCTGACTTTACACATAACTGTCATCAATTGACAGAATTTCTTAAAGGTATGAATGCTGTTTTCAACTATTGGCTGTTTTTCATATATGGGTGGTCAGTGTCTTAAATGACACTTATCTTTCAACTTGACAATGCTGACACTGAACTGTCCTTTGGAGATATCAGACTTGGTAGAACCAACTATAGGGATGCCAATGACCAGTTGAAGTTCACTCTTTGGGGTCCTGCACTTTTGTGGGACTACCTCTGATGAACAACACAGGCTTCTGATACTGGACAGTCTGGTTTGATGTATTTCATGGAACCTGAAACATCATATGAGCCTTGGCTAGTATCTGGCTAGACTTGTAGCTGACTAGCACAGATGTCAGACCAGTCAGTCATCAGATGTCACCGTTATACAATCATAGTAAATAAGGACATCATTTCAGTGATACAGAAGTATTAACATTTCAATTAATTGTAACTGACTAGCACATTAGTCAGACTAGTCAGTCATTAGATGTCAAAGTTATACAGTCATAGTAAGTAACATCATTTCAATGATACAGAATTAATATTAACATATCAGTAATAAACATCATCTGGTTTATTCCGCTCCTGTACATCTTTTACGTATTTATAACTTGATCTTTCCAACTACATCAGGTACAACTTTAAATATTGATGCCACTCTTAGCATCTACACCAAATTAATAAACAACTAGATAAAGTGAGTGACCAACTGACCAAGCGATCAAGTTGCTTTCATCGGTAGTACAATTACATAGTTTTGGAATTGAGACCTGGCTGTGGAACACTCCAGTTTACCAGCTGTAAATCGGCACTCAGTTGTGCGCTCGAACTAGGGAAGGAAAAGGCAGCGAGGAAATGAACTAGTCACCTAACCTCGTAAAAGCGGTATCTTCCATGATGAAGCTTCTAACACTTCATTTCCCTATGACAATCTCTGCCATGGGACTGCCTTTATCTTCGTCGAGATACAGCAATTAATATGATATATATTATCTTCATTTGGTTGTGGGGCTAGTTGTGATTCGTTTTTGTACAAGCCATAATCATCCACACAGCACATGTTTAAATCATATTAAAAATAACAATACATTATATCAAGGAATATTCTACGTGCATATTTTGTGAAGTCTACATGAACCTGCAATAAAAAATATTATACACAGTAGTTATCATAATTTTGCTTACCCTCAGACTTCAGACTAGGACTGAAAATTTCTGGCGATCCGCTCACAATTCAGGTAGTACATGTGTAGTGGCGAACTCTGCCTCTCAGTCTGTCTCAAAACTCTTTCGTTGTGTCCTTCGTTGTGTCGCCTTTAGTTTACCGATCCGCTACTTATCGTATCGGAGAGCACTGACGTCACAGCTTAAGACTCGGCTGAAATCCCTTTCCGAACCAGCGATTTCACTGGATCTGTGCGTTGCCTGAAACTTTCCCTGTCTGTTCCTCGGCTTATATATTATCCATACTGTTCCATCCTATCTTGTTTTATACAGCCGATATATCTCTATTATCCTATCCATGTAATTTCACACACTGTTCTATGTTGATTTTAGTATTTAGAACAGAAGTGGGTTTACAGGCTTTCAGCGTAACTGTGGGCAGCCGTAATACGCATATATCTCCTTAAATGATAACTTCCTACTGTTTTTCCTTATATACAGTTATACACAATCCTCTCCTATACTAAAAGGTGAAATCCTTTTCACAATAATTCCATTATGCTCTTATTTATCATTGCCGATTGCCGATGTCTCATCGACGGTTTGTGTATACTCCGCAATTTTGTAAGCGGCCGGCCCTGTGATAAATCGATCGGTGAATGGTCTGTACAACTATGTAAAGCAGCATTTGCAATGTACTGAAACCAATTTTGCTACATTGCTCCCCCATATTTTAAGCTGGATGATATCTAGCTTAGCTATTGGGTACAATACAGTTGCAAATCGACCATTCTGAGGTTAGTTTTCCTTCCTTCTGTCTTGCTCTAGCTCTGTGGGATGGCGACTGAGAAAATCTGCACCCACATTCTGTTTTTTAGGAATATATTCAATAGTGAAGGAATATGGCTGAATCAATAATGACCATCTTAGCAAGCGACTATTTGCATGACGTGATGAAGCCAAGAATGACAGTGGTTGATGATCGCACTGGACCACAAATGGCTTGCCATACAAATAGGGTTGAAACTTATTGATGGCCCACACCAATGCTAAACATTCTCTCTCTACAGTAGAGTAATTCCTTTCTGCAGCGTTGAACTTGCGGCTGGCATAAGCAACAGGAAAAAGTTCCTCATTCTGGGTCCGAGATTTTTTTAAAAGCGCTGCCCCAATTCCTAGATTGCGTGCATCAGTCCGTACTATAAACTCTTGCGTCATATCTGGCAACTTCAGAATAGGCTTACTAGTGAGTTTATGCTTCAATTCTGAATATGCATGCTCACACTCTGCAGTCCATTTTATTGTGTCAGGTTTTCCTTTCTTTGTCAGATCCGTCAAAGGTGCACATAAGGTGTTGAAGTCTTTGATGTATTTTTGATAGAATCCACCTAATGATAAAAACGACCTCACATCTTTTTTTTGTCTGTGATCTAGGTGCATTTCTTAACTTTTCTATATTTTTGGGATCAGGAGACATGTTTCCATGACAAATTGTGTGTCCCAAAAATTATAATTCCTGACATCCAATTGCACACTTTGTTGGACGAGCAGTCAACCCTGCCTCTCTGAGCCTATCCAGTAACAGTGATAGGGAATGTAGATGATCCTCAAATGTTTCAGTGGCTATGAGAATGTCATCCATAAAGTTGGTGATGGTTGAGTTTTTCAAGGGCTCTAGCAATTTCCTCATCATTCTTGAAAATACGCTTGGTGCGTTTTTCAAATCGAATGGTAGTACATTAAATTCTTAGTGGCCATCTGAAGTGCTAAAAGCCAGCATGTGTCGGATCTCGGGTTTGACAGGAATCTGGTAATATCCCTTACTTAAATCGACCTTAGAGAAATATTTCGCAGTACTTAGCTTCGAGAACAGCTGATTGGTATCCGGTAATGGATCAGCTTGGGTTTCAGTGATCGCATTCAATTTCCGGTAATCGATACAGAGTCGGTGTTCTCCACTTGGTTTTCTCAACAGTACAACACTTGAACTGTAAGGTGATTGTGACTTGGAGATGATTTGTTCTTGCAACAAATAATCAATTTCCTCCTTCAATGCCTGTGCCTTGGCATGTGGTATAGGTTAGGTCTTCATGCAGATCGGTGTTGGATCGATGACCTTCATATCATATGTCAATAAGTTGGTGCATCCGGGTTTATCAGTTAACACATCTGCATGTGTTTTTAGTATCTTATTAACTTGCTCCCTCTGCTCCTGAGTTAACTGATTACTAATTTTGACTTGTTCATATGTCTCAGTCGATCTCAATGGATACTCTATTGAGGTTAGTGGTTCATGCTTCATTTCGGTTGCGATGGCCAGAGTCATCATATGGGCTACCTCCGTTGATGTCCTGTCATAATATTTCTTTAACAGATTGACATGGTACACCTTTTCTTTGCGTTTCTTGTCAATTTTGTAATTAGTCCTAGATCATTTCTCTAACACTTTATATGGACCCTGCCAACCAATCTGCAGTTTGTTGTTATTGCTGGGCAATAGAAGAAGCACTTTTTCTCCAACAGCAAGTTCCCTATCCTTTGCTTTCTTGTTATAGTATTCAGTATGTTTCTTTCTGGCTCTGCGAAGATTGTTATTAGCCAATTTCCAGCCCGTTTTCAGTCGAGTTGTCAACTCATTTACATACTGAATTGATGAGGTGACACTTTCCTCTGCCTTCTCATCTGTCCAAGTCCGCAGCAATGCTTCCAGTAGACCTTTTATAGGCCGACCAAACAAAAACGTGGCCGGGGCCATTCCTGTGGAATTGTGTGGGACTTCCCGGTATGCGAATAATGCAGCGGGTAAGTATATATCCCATGTTTCAGGTTTTTCACTTGCCAGCTTCCTGAGAATAGAAATGAGCGTACCATTGAACCGCTCGACTTGACCATTATCTTGTGGGTGATACGGAGAGCAATGATAATGTCTGGCTTGAAATATCCTGAACACTTTTTGGGTTAGCTTTCCATTGAACTGGGAACCATTGTCCGTCAATATTTGATGTGGGAAGCCTAACCGGGTGAATATTGTCAACAGTGCCTCTGCCACATGCTTAGAATCTATAGATGCCATGGCTAAGGCCTCTCCCCACATAGAGCATGTATCCACCAGAGTTAAAATATAACTATTCCTTCTCTTAGTCCTAGTGAGGGGTCCAACAATATCCACTGCAACTCTCTCGAATGGAGTACCCATGATTGGCATTTCTCCTAGAGTTGCTGGTGTAGTCCTATGCTTGGGGGCTACACGTTGACACTCTGGACAAGATTTCACATATCGTTTGATATCTTCCGTGATCCCTTGCCAGTAATAGTGACAAGCTATCCGTTGACTTGTGGCACCAATTCCCATGTGTCCACTAAATGGAATAGCATGTGCTAGCTCCATAACTTTCTCCCTGTATGATCTTGGCACTACCAGCTGTCCATGTCCTTGAGGTTCTGTACCAGCTTTTCTATACAGCAGTCCATTTTTCATATACAAGTCTCCTTTCTCTGGAGGGTTATGGGCCTTTGGCAATTTGCCAAAACAAGGCTTCAATGTGTCATCTTCTGTTTGAGCCTGTTTCATCTGCTCTGGATGAGTATTGTTAGGATGTTCCTCCTCCTTTTTGGTGCTCGACCTGGTCTGTACTGCTGCCATGATAACAGGTTTTATTGGGTCTCCCAAAAATACATACCTACACCCCAATATCAGCGGGTATATAGGGTCATCTAACACTGCGGCTGTGATCGCTCCTTCCACATAGCGAGATTTCACATTGATCCTAGCTATGGGAAGTGTCATGGTTGCTGTTCCCTTAGTTGCTCCTTGTATTTCCACGGTCTCTGTGGTAAGTTGATCAGGGTGCACTAGGGTTGAACTCACGACTGAGTTAAAATCCAGGCCGGTATCATATAAGCACATGACTCGAGTACCGTTCACTGTTACGAGTTCACTCACAGGGGAATGAAAGGAGGCTATTCTGACTTCTGGGGTTCATGTCCTTATTATCAAATCTTGGCTTAGTTCTGCCCGGTTGGTCCTTTTGGTCAAACTTGGTATTTTGTGGTGGTGGCTTATATCCTTCTACCTGCTTTCTTTGTGTTCCTACCAATTCAGCTTGAGCTGCTTGGTATCTCTCTGCACATTTCAAAGTGTCTTCCAGTCTCTCTGCTCCTTGTTCCATAAGGAATTTCCTCATTTCTTGAGGCATGGAATCTTTCATTTGCTCTAACATAACCATTTCTTTCAGATCCTCATAGGTTTTCTGATACTTACCTAAACTACTCCATTTTAACAAATACGTTTCTAGTCTAGCTGAGAACTGGTTATATGTTTCTCCTGGTAGGGGTTTAGAAGTTCTAAATTTCTTCCTATATGCCTCTGCGTTCTTTTCATAACGAATAAGTAAGGCTTGCTTTAGTATTTCATAATTTTCCTGATCTTCTTTGGGGAGTTTCAGAAACACATCATACGCAATACCTCTCAATCCATTTTTCCTTTTCCAGTCCATATGTAGAGGCTAGCCTTTCATACCTATCCAGGTACGACTCAATTGCGTCTTCCGTTTCAACAAATGGATCTAGGTGGAAACTCATGGCTCCATTTGCCATGTTCTGAACCGAGCTATTCACAGAATGAGGTGAGCTATTACCATGGGTGCTAGTCCCAGCCTGAAGTTCAAGTTCAAGCTGTCTCATTCTCAGCTCATGGTCTCTCTCTGCTTGTAACCTCCTTTCTTCTCTCTCAGCTTCCAATTTCTTGGCTTCTTTCTCTGCTTCCAATTTCTTGGCTTCTCTCTCTGCTTCAAATTTCTGGGCTCTTTCCGCTTCCAATCTCTTTTCTTCTCTGTCCATATACTTTTCACATTCCGTCGTGACATACTGGACCAGAGCATTACCACTCATGCCAAGCTCTTTTCCCACCTGCAGTGTGGCAGACCTAAACTTGACCAAGTCAGCCATGATGTATCTGTAGTCTAGTAGGGTAAGCTGTCTTACTCAAACTAAATTACTACAATAGAATTAACTTAATTAAAATTAAAGTTAATTAAACTGACTTCACCATATATGAAACAATTTTCTTTATCTGTACTCAATGGTACTCCTAAAAAAATTTATTTCCTACTTTGTTAACTCTTTCCCAAAAAAATTACAAAAAAAATTTTCTACACAGCAGAAATAGAAAGTTGGCTCTGGAATATCAAAGATATCCCGCAGACGAGACCCCACTGTAGTGGGAGGTTATTTAAAATTATTTTTTTATGTAAGAATCCAGGTATCTCATATGCTACCAGGATAGTATGCCAGTAAAGAGTTTGGTCTCACAATTGATACCCCAGATTTAGAAATAAGCACTGGTGTATGGATATCATAGAAATAGTCAGACTGTGAAAACCCTGGCCAGTTCTTAAGAAGTTGTACCAGGATTTAAGATGTCTCCTCCCTGTGACTATCTTATGATTACTAAATGTCTAGGGGATAAATCAAATGAACATTCACATTAACCACAAATGTAAGAAGTGAATAACTCCTCAGGTACAGTTAAAATATTTTAATATGTACACTAATATTCTATTTCTGCTAGTTGGACTAGAGCCTTAAAATATATCAAAAAATCTTCACACAATTACTATTATTGTCTGTAAGACTTCAAGATCTAGAATAATAAAGTTACTGAAAACTGCAATAACTTTACTTATATCACTGTTCTTAGTCCTCTGACTTTACACATAACTGACATTAATTGACTGAGTTTCTTAAAGGTATGAATGCTGTTTTCAACTATTGGCTGTATTTCATGTATGGGTGGTCAGTGTCTTAAATGAAATTTATCTTTCAACTTGACAATGCTGACACTGAACTGTCCTTTGTAGATATAAGACTTGGTAGACCCAACTATAGGGATGCCAATGACCAGTTGAAGTTCACTCTTTGGAGTCCTGCACTTTTGTGGGATTGCTTCTGATGAACAACACAGGCTTCTGATATGTGACAGTCTGGTTTGAGTTATTTCATGGAACCTGAAACATCATATCAGCTTTGGCTAGTATCTGGCTAGACTTGTAGCTGACTAGCACAGATGTCAGACCAGTCAGTCATCAGATGTCACCGTTATACAATCATAGTAAGTAAGGACATCATTTCAGTGATACCGAAGTATTAACATTTCAATTAATTGTAACTGACTAGCACATAAGTCAGACTAGTCAGTCATCAGATGTCAAAGTTATACAGTCATAGTAAGTAACATCATTTCAATGATACAGATTTAATATTAACATATCAGTAATAAACATCATCTGGTTTATTCCGCTCCTGTACATACTTTTCTTATTTATAACTTGATCTTTCCAACTACATCAGGTACAACTTTAAATACTGTTGCCACTCTTAGCATCTACACCAAATTAATACACAACTAGATAAAGTGAGTGACCAACTGACCAAGCGATCAAGTTGCTTTCATCGGTAGTACAATTACATAGTTTTGGAATTGAGACCTGGCTGTGGAACACTCCAGTTTACCCGCTGTAAATGGGCACTCAGTTGTGCGCTCGAACTAGGGAAGGAAAAGGCAGCGAGGAATGGAACTATTCACCTAACCTCGTAAAAGCGGTATCTTCCATGATGAAGCTTCTAAAAATTCATTTCCCTATGACAATCTCTGCCATGGGACTGCCTTTATCTTCGTCGAGATACAGCAATTAATATGATAGATATTATCTTCATTTGGCTGTGGGGCTAGTTGTGATACGTTTTTGTACAAGCAACAATCATCCATAAAGTACATGTTTAAATCATATTAAAAATCACAATACATTATATCAAGGAATATTCTACGTGCATATTTTGTGAAGGCTACATGAACCTGAAATAAAAAATATTATACACAGTAGTTATCATAATTTCGCTTACCCTCAGACTTCAGACTAGGACTGAAAATTTCTGGCGATCCGCTCACAATTCAGGTGGTACATGTGTAGTGGCGAACTATGCCTCTCAGTCTGTCTCAAACCTCTTTCGTTGTGTCCTTCGTTGTGTCGTCTTTAGTTTACCGATCCGCTACTTATAAGTCTCCGAAGGACGTATCGGAGAGCACTGACGTCACAGCTTAAGACTCGGGCTGAAATCCCTTTCCGAACCAGCGATTTCACTGGATCTGTGCGTTGCCTGAAACTTTCCCTGTCTCTTCCTTGGCTTATATATTATCCATACTGTTCCATCCTATCTTGTTTTATACAGCCGATATATCTCTATTATCCTATCCATGTAATTTCACACACTGTTCTATGTTAATTTTAGTATTTAGAACAGAAATGGGTTTACAGGCTTTCAGCGTATCTGTGGGCAGCCGTAATACGCATATATCTCCGTAAATGATAACTTCCTACTGTTTTTCCTTATATACAGTTATACACAATCCTCTCCTGGACTAAAAGGTGAAATCCTTTTCACAATAATTCAATTATGTTCTTATTTATCATTGCCGATGTCTCATCGACGGTTTGTGTATACTCCGCCATTTTGTAAGCGGCTGGCCCTGTGATAAATCGATCAGTGAATGGTCTGTAAAACTATGTAAAGCAGCATTTGCAATGTACTGAAACCAATTTTGCGACAATACCTTCACTGAGACTTCTTATCGGAAAGTTGTGTCTATTTAGCTTTTTGTTTTCGTTTTTGCCTGTTTTTTAAAATGTGTTTTCATTGTCCTTTCACTGAAACTGTTTAGTCCATTCAGGTGTTATTTTTTCCACATCCCTTTTTTTTTTTTACTTTTATCACTATAAAAAAGAGTACGCTTTAAAGTTTTCAAGAACGTGGGTGTTTGAATTCTTTATCCGTTTTTTTCTCTTTTCTGTTCAATCAATAGTATCATCACAAATAAATGAGCAATGTACAACTTCATGGTGCAAGAGAGAATGTGTAAATAATTGTGTGTGAGGGAGTGAAAGAGATTTCTAAGCAGCTGCTCATTCTATTTTTATTGAAATTTCTTTATTGAAATATGTAAAATGAACATGTTTGTAAATTCAAACTGAATACGAATAAAGGTTTTTTAAAAAAGAGAAAAAAAAAAGATTAAAAATAAAAATAAAAAACACTTGAAAAAAAAATGTGTACGCATTGCTTCTCAGCCTTTTCGCTAAGATCACAGTGTATTAGCCAAGGCCGGGATCACACATAATTTTACACAGCCTAAAGTCAATAGACCTCACTTTGAGCCCCAGAAGGGGTAATTTTTAAAAAAAATGTGCGCGCCGAAAAGTTTCATCGACGCCAAATAGCGCACTACGACAATCTTTAAAACACCTTTTCTTACTTAGTATTTTCTCTTCTACCCTGGGGGCCGAGGTGACTAAGAAGTATGGCGTTCGCCTCTAATTATAAAGGTATAGGGTTCGGTTCCCAGTCTAAGGAATATTTATGATAGAATAAAAATAAAAAAATGAACATGTTTTTCTGTAACCGCTGTTTCTCTTCCTTTGTCACATTTTTTTGTCTGTGCTTATTTACAATATCACCGGTCGTTCGAGAAGGCTAGGCATCCAATCACACTACCCAGGGGATCATCGGGAGTATGACATGATTAGGACTCAGTGGTTCTGAAAAACTTCCATCATAAATATTCCTTAGACTGGGAACCGAACTCTATACCTTTATAATTAGAGGCGAACGCCATACTTCTTAGTCACTTCGGCCCCCAGGGTAGAAGAGAAAATACTAAGTAAGAAAATGTGTTTAAAAGATTGTCAAAGTGCGCTATTTGGTGCCGATGAAACTTTTCGGCGCGCACATCTGCGAGTGCAACGTTTAATGATTTCATGCTACTATAATTGAAAGTGGCTGATCATTTAAGTGTTCACTACCTTAACATGTGCATCACACTCCAAATTATTTAAAGTCTTTTACTTCTAAATATAAGACAACACATTATAATTTTAACAATATAAAAAACGGTACTGAAAAAAATAAAGAAATAGTTTATGCCTTCTATAATTTTGTCTAAAAAGTTCATACAATTAAAAAATTAATGAAAATAAGTTATTTATTATGATTTGTGTTAATGATTAAATTGTTTCCCTTCGGAAGTAAATAGGATGCTTTCTCCTAACTTCTCTATCTGCTGCTTAAAGTATCACATTGTTAAGTTTTTTTTTCTTTTTGTTTCACTTATTTCTGAGATTCGACATCCGGTCAAAACCGTCCAAGAGGTGTGATATCTCGGTTATAAGAGGGGTATCATCATCATCAGTTGCCATCTCCACAACGAAGGTTGGCTGTAATGGATCTCCAACGTCTTCTGTCTCTTGTCTTGATGGTGCACTCTGATAGACTCTTTCCTGTCCATCTCTTGATGTTGTCTTCCCACTTATAGCGCTGTCTTCCCCTTGCACGTTTGCCTTCAACTCTCCCTTCTGTTATGGTCTTCTGCAAGGTGTTATGCCTTTTTATGTGGCCAAAGTATTTTAGCTGTCGAACTTTGACCTCCCTCATTAGTTCTCTTTTCATCCCTAGATTTTCTAGGACCTCCTTATTTGTTTTCATCTCTTTCCATGAGATACGCCCCATTCTTCTATATATCCACATTTCAAGAGCCTCAATTCTTTCTTCCAAATGCTTATTCATCGTCCATGTTTCCGCACCATACAGAAATGCAGAATATATATATATCACTTTATGATTCTCAGTTTTAATTTGTGAGATAACTGTTTAGATGTCAGTATATGTTTCATGTTGTTGAATGTAGCTTTGGCCATTCCTATTCTCTTCTTGATTTCTGTTGCACATCTGCCATCTTCTGTTATTATATGACCAAGATATACGTAGCTCTTGACTTGTTCCAGGATTTTCCCATTTACGCTTATCTTTAATGTGGGTTTATCGTCTGTTTTGCTAATTATCATAGTTTTTCTTTTCTCAATATTAATGTCGAGTCCATATTCATGACTTATACTGTTCACTTGCTTCACTAGTTCTTGTAACTCCTGTTCGCTTTCAGCTAACAACACGGTATCATCTGCATATCTAAGGTTGTTTATTGACCTTCCACTGATGTTCAGTCCTGGTATTCCTGTATCTGTTTGAAAATTTTTTTGGTGTATAAATTAAATAGGCAGGGGGACAGCACACAACCTTGTCTGACACCTCTTTTTATGTCTATGTATGGTGAATAATTCCTTCCCGATCTTACTGTGGCAGTTTGCTCCCAATAAAGGTTACTGAGTATTCTTATATCTTTTCCATCAATACCTGTATGTCTTCGAGGCAATATGCAATTAATTCGCTTTTTTTCTCATGATGGACTCTGTAAGACAAAAAGCCTTCTTATAGTCAATGAAGCACCACATATAGCATACTTTTTTGTAGGACCTCTGTTTTACATATTTTTCTGCTAATATTCTTAGCGGGGTAACATTGTCGCGGAATTTTTAATACATTTTCCTGTACTGTTTAATTTCTGAAACAATCCTTTTTTTTTAATTATTTGGGGGAGGGGACTTTTATATTACGCCCCATGAAAAGGTCTATTTTCATGTGAAGGCACCTAGCTGCCTGTCTGGAAACCGTCACGTTCGTAAGGTTTATTCGAGTGATTTCTGCTTGATTCAAATCCATTATACTTATTTATTTGTATTTTTTAAGTGTGAATGAGTTTAGCCTTTCAAATTATCAATTTTTGATAGTATGCCGACGGTGACCAACCTCATTCACCGACACCCAAAAAGCCCATATTACTAGCTGAAAATGAAGAGATCCATGTGTGTCATTTTTCACGTTTACTCTTGTGTCTCACATCCATAGTGGGAGTCTATTCCTTAACTCCAGCTGATGTATGGACTCATTGACATCCAAATACAATGATGATTTGACGTTTATGGTGTCAAAAAACTGCAATAAGTAGTTATTCCTTTGGATTGATTTTATTGTTTACACTGTATTGTTTTTAATTAGATCATGTCAATGATAAACTGTCCGTCTTGTTCTACGACCTTTGCGGTTGGTTCTTGGTGATGGAATGTCTGGCTTTTATTTTTCTACCCGTAGTTACTATAACTGTAATCCTACTGTAGTCAGTTGTCGGAGTTTGGGTTTGGTGTGTAGTCAGTCCATCTGCAGTTTCTATCAGTATTACAAATCTGTCCCCAGTTAGCCCGTCTTTAGCTCTGTCAGCATCATTAACAAATATATCCCAGTTCCGCTCATCGCCTGTAGGTTCCTTTGAACATACAAAATAATGTCCCAGTTGGCTCGTTTGAAGGTCTGTAAAATTACTACACTTATCCCAGTTAGATCATCTTTAGTTATCTGTAAATCATATACAAATCATTCCCAGTTAGCAGCCACCGAGTCTGTTATCAGAGAGGCAAGACAGTATTGCAAACCGTGTTGAACTGAAGAACTACACAAGCTTGATGATGAACTACGCATCAGAGAGAGAGAAGAAACAACCGAAGACAACCACAAACACTGGTCACGTGCGAAATCTGATCTCTGTATACCTTGTCACAGTTTTGTAAAGGGGTTCGAAGAGTAGCATTTTTTTGTTGTTGGAAGGACAATAACATAATTATTAAAACAAATAATAAATTAAATACAAGCTTTTAATTGTATGCATTAATTATTTCCAGTCAACCTAGCAAATAATATAAGTATATATAAACCAATAAAAAGGTATTGAATCAGTTTTACAAATAAACAGTGCACAGTAAACAATTTACGATTCGAGCTATAATAAAGCAAAGAAACTACAAATCCAAAAAGAATTAATAAATACAAGAAATTCAACAACCAACGAAAATCAAAGGAAGAAAATGGAATAAAAAGTCCTGCTAAAAAGACTCTTCGCTGAAAGAATCGGTCACACAATGAAAAATTTTCTCAATGGCGTCCCATAGCGACGAATCAAAGTCTAAATAAATCAAAATTTCTTTACTTACTTGTACAAATAATATAAGTTCATCATATACATTATATGCATGTTATAACATTTGAATGTTTTTTATTGTATTTTATCAATATATAAAAAAAAGATTTTCCACCCGCTACGAGTTATAAAGTAGTAAATACTTATATGGTTGTCGTGTGGTGAGTACTGGGGCAACTACAACAGTAGTTTTTGCCAGGAATAGTCTAATGTGATTAATTATGACATAAAGGTCTCCTAGAAAATTGGCTTCGTTAAGAAAGAAAAAAAGACCTATTTCGAGATAGGGACAAGAAGACAGGAATGCGAATGCTTTCCACTAGACAGTGTTTTCTAATTAATTATGGAAAGAGTTCTGTTTCCCCCACGACCTTAGCTTCTGCCCTTAGATCCCGTAAAGAAAAAGCCCCCAACCTCATCTGAGTAGAGAAAGGTTCCTATAGGTGAATATGTAACACCGACAGCACGATTGATACATTAACAAAACTAGTATAATGATCAAACGATCGTTCGTTTTATTAATGAAATATCCACACATATATGGTTAGTTACGGTTATAACGTGATGATGGTGTAAGTCCATTCACACAAACCACCCTGATGAGATACTAAAATTGCTGTTTATTAAGTAAGATTTAATTAAGAATGAATTGGTGTAAAGTGAAATGATGATGTGATTGATGTGATATGATACGTGTTACCAAAATGGTGAGTACTCTACTCAGTCCATGTGGTCTCTAAATGCTTCTCCTAGATATGAGGATTCACATGTATACATAAAATGTACCCCCAAGTTAGATATTACGTTTTAAGTCGATGAATGTAATGGGTTATCTCTAAGAGACCGAGGACGTTTCTGATAAATACTGTTGTCGTACGGAGAACCCTGACGAAGATATCTATGTATATATCCTTACAACTGTTTGAATAGTATATCTCTGTATTGTTTTGAACAACAGTTAATAGTTTTGTCCATATGAACAAAAGGGTATTGTTATGTCTAAATCTCACCCCGACGGTACATCTAGGTGTGCCCATGGGATAATCACTTGGACTAACTTCACGAAATGTTAGTGATATGTAGAACTCATAATCTTGCTGGTATGTAGTCGTTGATTCATATACTTTCGAGTCTGCTTCATAAAATGGAGCGATTTAACTTCAAGAGTGTGTTCCGCACTGTGGTATAAATATAGCGATTCCTCTTTTTGAGCTCTTTTGCTTGACTTCAGATTAAATACATTTGAACTTTCGTAGTGAATAGAATTTTAATTAGTGACTCCAGTATTGAACATGTGATAACGATGTAATTTAACTTGTGAGCAAGCAGTAAAATGGTGTGCGAAAAATGAGCTGCTTCCACCTTATGACTTGTGGTTGAGAACAATATTCCTTTTTAATGAGGAATGAAAGATGTTCCTATGGGGGGCGGGAAATCAAGGGGGGGTTAA